>JAJEJO010000790.1:315845-388550 GCA_020662805.1 Glaucomys volans | reverse complement strand
GAAGGGCATCTAGGTTGGTTCCACAATCTAGCTATTGTAAATTGAGCAGCTATGAACATAGATGTGGCTGCATCCCTATATTTTGCTGATTTTAAGACCTTTGGGTATAAACCGAGGAGTGGGATAGTTGGGTCAAATGGTGGATCCATTCCAAGTTTTTTGAGGAATCTCCATACTGCTTTCCAAAGTGGCTGCACCAATTTGCAACTCCACCAGCAATGTACAAGTGTGCCTTTTTCCCCACATCCACGTCAACACTTGTTATTGCTTGTATTCCTGATAATAGCCATTCTAATTGAAATTAGATGAAATCTTAGGGTGGTTTTAATTTGCATTTCTCTGATTACTAGAGATGATGAGCACTTTTTCATATATTTGTTAATAGCCTGTATATATCCTCTTCTGTGAAGTGTCTGCCCAGTTCCTTAGCCCATTTATTGATTGGGCTCTTTGCATTTTTGGTGTACAGTTTTGTAAGTTCTTTATAAATTTTGGAGATCAGTGCTCTGTCTGAAGTGTGTGTGGAAAAGATTTTTTCCCACTCTGTAGGCTCTCTTTTCACATTCTTGATTGTTTCTTTTGCTGAGAAAAAGCTTTTTAGTTTGCACCCATCCCATTTATTGATTCTTTTATTTCTTGCGCTCTGGTGGTCTTGTTGCGTGTGTGTTTTCTATGGCTGAAGATGAATATGAAAGCTAGTTTATATTCTCAGAGAAAAAAAGAAAAACTAATCAATTTATGAATAGTTTATGTCTAAACTTTATTCTTATTAATGGTTAGAATGAGATCTGCCTTGATTATAATTTTTAATAAATAAATTTGTTTTGATATTGTATAATATTTTGCTTTAGTTTTCCCCTTCAACAAATTGAGCACCTAGCACTGGTTAATCTCCCACTTTTTTTTTTTTTTTTTTTTGGTACTGGGGATTGAACCCAGGGGCGCTTAACCCCTGAGCCACATCCCCAGCCCTATTTTGTATTTTATTTAGAAACAGGGTTTCACTAAATTGCTTAGGGCCTTGCTTTTGCTGAGACTGGCTTTGAACTCGCAATCCTCCTGACTCAACCTCCGGAGCCGGTGGGATTATAGGTGTGCACTAGCACGCCCGGCTACACATTATTTTCTTTAATAACAATCACCACAGAGATTTTTGTGAAAATCTCCTTCTTCCATTGAGGATTAATCAAGGGCCCAGACATGGATGGGCAAGATAGAGTCTGAAATCTACAAACATTGAAAGGGAGACTACATGAGTATGTGCAAGAGTAGACTGCAAGTTCTGAATGAGAATTTATTGACTCCATAACATGCTTGGCAAAAGGGTGCTCGGCCTCCAATATGTCCAATGTGCAGAGACAAAGGTTGGGATTTGGTTGGAGAAAAAGAAAAGCTACCTAAAGTGTTTTGAAGGAAAGTTCATTGGCACTTGGGGCCTTTGTGCAAGAGTGGGCAGCTCTGATATGGGGGTGGCTGAAGGTACTAGGAAAAACTAATCCTAAAGTCATAGCAGGATTAGGTTGCAAGACAATTCCTGGAGAAGGCATTTGTGACCTAACCTGGTTGTTTCCCCTACTCCACGTGGTTTCAGACTATGTAGCTGGGTGTGACAGGAACTACTCCAATTTGTATCATCAATTTTCACAATTGTTATGGATTTTAGCCCTTTATTGTAGGGATTCTGAAACCTTACCAAGGAATCAACTGCAGAGTCCATAGCCTCAACGTCTGAGATTCTGATTCCATAGATGGAGTGGTGCCCTGGAAACTACACATTCAACAAGTACCTCCCACCACCCATGATTTTCATGCAAATATAGCAGACTCAAAGTGAAAACATGCCAATTTATTACGTATTTAAAATATAAGTTCTAGTTCCAGGGTACTTGTGTCTTATTTTGAAGTATCTTGAACTAAGTTCAGCAAACTTCAAATCCATGAAAGCTAATAAAGCTTTGGGCAGCCGGGCATGGTGGCACACGCCTGTAAATCTCAGCAGCTTGGGAGGCTGAGGCAGGAGGATAGCGAGTTCAAAGCCAGCCTCAACAATTTAGTGAGGCCCTAGGTAACTCAGGAGACTCTGTCTCTAAATAAAATATAAAAAAGGGCTGGGGATGTGGCTCAGTGGTTAAGCACCCCTGGGTTCAATCCCCTAGTGGCCAAAAAAAAAGAGCTTTGTGCAAATAAGGTTCAGAGAAGTATAAATTCATACATATAGGTCACTGTCCTAGCCTAACCATACACACCAACTAGATTTAATTTAGGCCTTTGGGTCCTAATAGATTATGAACATTTTGAATACAAAAAAATATATTTCCCTCAGATCTCTATCCTCAGTTCTTACAACACCTAGCGTATAGTACTATTTCTGTAAATGAGTTACCTGGATATTCATACTATAATAACATTTTCTAAACATACTGTGGCAAATAGGTTTGTTCTATTATGACAAAGGTGGCTTGGGGTTAGAGTTAGTGCTTTCTTAGCCTCTGGTTCTGTGACTCTTAGAAGAGCAAAAGCGGGGCTGGGGATATAGCTCAGTTGGTAGAGTGCTTGCCTCGCAAGCACAAGGCCCTGGGTTCAATAAGAAGAGCAAAAGCTTACGAATTCACTGCCACTCCACATAAACACAAAGCTACAAGATTGTCAAATTACTAAGAAAGAAACTTCTGTCCCCATGGAGCTGTCACTTGGGGCTAGACACCAGCCAAATTACAACGTGACCGAGGCATGCCTTTGGTGTTATTCCACCATCTGTGGTATTCCTTCCTCTGTTTTACAACCCTTCCTCTAGCCCACGCCCCCATGCTTCCCCAGCCACTCCCCTAGGATTTATGCTTTCAACCTTTCCCTCATTTCATGACCATCATAAAAATGTGGGTCCTCTTCTTTCAAATCTATAGAATTCCTTTCAAATTCAGAATTGATTTAAATGTTAAAGGCTCAGGCATTTAGCCCTTTACTAAAGGGTTAAGACCTCCTCTACCATGGCCTTTACAAGCAATCAGTTTGGTCTTCAAAGGCTTCAGTAATGGAGAACACATGACCTCCTTGCATCCCTCTTCCTATCTTGTGCCAGCTTCAATTATAAAATTCTTCCTTATGGTTTTTTGTTTTGTTTTGTTTGTAGTGCTAGGGAATGAACCCAGGGCCTTGTGCTTGCAAGGCAGGCACTCTACCAACTGAGTTATATCCCCAGTCCCTTTCTTAAGTTTTAAAGCAAACTCTATTTCCTTGTAGATTCACTCAGTAAACAAAGATTAACCCATATTCTACTCTGTGCCAGGCCCTATGCTAAGCACTAGAAATATTCTAAATAAGCAAAAACTTTAAAGTCTGATATGCCAACCATTGGCAAGAACGTTAAGAAATAGAAATTCTCACACATTTCCATGGAAGTAAAAATTGATACAAACATTTTGGGAAGGCAATTTGGCAATATCTAGTGAACTTTAAAATGTATATACTTGCCTCCATTTCTGTCAGTATTCCAGATTAATGAGGTAAGCATTCAGAATAGGAAGTTAAGAAAAATAATAGAATAAGCTCAAAGAAAGTAAAAGAAAATAATAATGAGAGCAGAAATTAATGAAAAAGAAAGGAAATATACAATGTTTTGAAATTGTCTGTACAATTAAGTTAAAAGGAAACAAAAATAAGCAAACTTTTGAATGATAAAAGATGATATGAAAGATGATAAAGAGATTAAATAGGTAAGAATAGCATGAACAATTTTAGGCCAAGAAATTTGAAAATATGAAATATATTCCAATTGATACAAGAAGAAATAGAAAACTTTAATTGTCCTTTAAACTTTAATTGACCATTAAAAATTGGGTCATAGTTTAAAAACCTTCCACTCTGATAAGCCTGGACAGATAAACTCTACCAAAATTTCAAGGAACATACAATATTATATGAAGTTTCTGGAGAATTAAAAAAAAGAGGATAGGTACTATCAGTTCATTTTATGAAGGTAACATAATTTTTGTGCCAAAAATCAAAAACATAAAATAAAGGAAAATGTTCACTCATGAACATAAGAAATTACTTTAAATAAAATATTAGCAAACTGAATCTAGTAATGTATAGAATTTGACATGACCAAGCTGGATTTATACTAGAAATGAAAAGTGGATTTAATAATGGAAAATGAATTTAACCTAATTTACCGCATTAACAGATTAAAGAAGAAAAACCATATGATTGAATTGCACCAATTAATAAAGAAAAATGCAACAACCATTCATGATTTAAAAAGGAAAAAAAAGCAACAGAAAGGAAACTTCTCAATCTGACGGAGGACGTCTATAATACCACATATGATATAAAATGTTGAAAGCATTCCCTTTATTGAAAAATTATCGAGGATGCTTTATATTATTCATTATCATAATGAAGATCCTATCCAGTTCAATAAGAAAGAATAATAAATAAAAGTTATAAGGAAACCAGGTTCAGTGGTGCCCACCTGTAATCCCAGCAACTCAGGTGGCTAAAGCAGGAGGATTGCAAGCTCAAGGTCAGCCTCAGCAACTTAGAGGCCCTAAGTGACTTATTGAGGCCCTAAGTGACTTAGTGAGACCCTGTCTCAAAGTAAAAAATAAAAATAACTTGGGAGGTACTCAGTGGCAAAGTGTCCCTGGTTTCAATCCCCAATATAAACAAACAAACAAACAATGATTGGAAAGAAAGAGGAAAAACACAGTGGTTATTTGTGGATATATGTGCATCTATGCAGAAAACCTAAAATAATGTATACATTACTTACTTAATTAAGGGAACTTAGTAAGGTTTATGGGCATAAAATCAGTTTATGAAAGTCTTGGATTTCTTCATGCCAGCAACAGTAGTAAATAGAATTTACATAAAGATACCATTTATAATAGCAACAAGAAATTAAGAACACCTAAGATTAAATCTAACAAAAACTATGCAAGCCTTACGGGGAAAATTTTTAAACTGGAATTGAAAACCATTGAAGAATAGCTAAATAGCTCAGCATAGTGGCACATGCTTATAATCCCAGCAACTTGGGAGGCTGAGGCAGGAGGTTCATAAATTCAAAACTAAACTTGGTAACCTAGGGAGACCTGTCTCAAAATAAAAGAAAAAAGACTAGGGATGTAACTCAGTCGTAGCTCTCAGTGGTAAAGCACTGTGTTCAATCCCTGTACCTACCCACCCCCACACACATGAACCACCTAAATAAATAGAGACACATGTTCATATAAAAAGATATTTCAGGGATATAGCTCAGTTGGTAGAGTGCTTGCCTCACATGCACAGGCCCTGGGTTCATATTTTAAGGCTGAGCTCAGTGGTAAAGCACTTGCCTAGCGTTCCTGAGGACCTGAGTTCAATCCCCAGCATGCCACAAAGGAGAAAAAAAGACTAAAAAGATATTTTAAGATGACATTTCTCCTCATATTGAGTTATAGATACAATGCAACTTCAATAAAAATTCCAAGAGCCTTTGTGTGAGTGTGCATTATAGACACAGGCTGTATCTATAATGTATGTAGAAGAGAAAAAGGCCAGTAATTTCTGAAGAACAAAGTGGAAGGACTTGCCCTACTAGATATCAGGACTTACAAAGTTATTAAGACAATGTTGAAGACAATTTCAAGCTCAGAAACAAACTCAAGCCTATATTGAAACTTGATTTAGGACAATGAGCATTGCAGAAAAGGATGGACTATTCAATGGAGAGTCCTGGAACAATTGTCATGGGAAAAGTTATGCAGAATTCCTTCTTTATACCATATATAACTTAATTCTGAGTTGACTGAAGATTTAAATATGCATAACTCAGAATAGATATTGATATAAAAAATCATAATATTTTAGGGTATAAAATTAGTATTATGGTTACATTTTTAAAATTCTATAATATTGATGTGTAAAGTATTATGTTCTTGGGGGTATAGTAGGTAGAATTACAGATAAAACAAGATTTGAACATTTTGGTTCAAACCCAGAAGGGGAAAATAAAATTTTAATATGCTATTTTCTCAACTTTTTGTATATTTTAAATTCTTTTATAAAAAGTTAGAGTTTTGTGTGATATGAAAAACTATAAACCTTTTATAAGATAATGTAGAAAAATATCTTTCTGACCATGGGATAGGAAAATATTTCTTAAGCACACAAAAAGAAAATACTGATAAATTCAGCTACATTAAAGTGAGGAACTTTGAAACCATGAAGAGAGTAAAAGGACAAGCCAAAAACTGGGAGAAAATTTTTTTTTTTTTTTTTTTTGGAACCAGGGATTGAACTCAGGGACACTTGGCCACTGAGCCACAGCCCCAGCCCTATTTTGTATTTTATTTAGAGACAGGGTCTCACTGAGTTGCTTAGGGCCTCGCTAAGTTGCTGAGGCTGGCTTTGAACTTGCGATCCTCCTGACTCAGCCTCCCAAGTTGCTTGGATTACAGGCATGCGCCACCAAGCCCGGCGAGAAAATATTTTTAACATATATAACTAACAGAGGATTTCATTTGTGAATGAAAAAGACATGGAATAATTGGGAAAAGACTTTAATTGGAATGTCACAGAAAAGAAAATTAAAATACCCATAAAATAAAGAAACAATCTCCTTAGTAATCAAAAAAATGCAAGTTGAAACCTTGATACCTATGATGAGATCTGTTTCATACCAGAGAGATAAAATGTTTTTAAGTGTATATATATCCAAAAATTATATATATAATCCAAATATAATATAATTTTAATATAATATAACATATTTTTGTTTCCTCTTTCTCTCCCCCACCTCTCTCTCCTGACTGGACCATTAAACTGAAAAAATGAACTTGAACTTGGGAAACAGTTTGGCAGTTAAACATATACATAATCTTAAAATCCATCAGTCTGCTCTTGGGTATATGCAGTAACCACTGCTTGGGTGCCCAGGAAACTTATAGAAAAATGTTCAAAACAACATTGTTCTTAATAGTCCAAACTGGGAGCAACTCATAACCATCACAGTAAAATATGGATAAATAAATTAAGTATGATGTTTTCTGTAGGGTTTTCATATATGACTTTTATTAGGTTGTAGTAATTTCCTTCTTTTTTAACATTTTTTAGATGTTGATAGACCTTTATTTTTTATTCATTATATTTATATGAGGTGCTGAGAATTGAACCCAGTGTCACACATGCTAGCCAAAGTGCTCTACCACTGAGCCACAACCACAACCCGTAGTAACTTCCTTCTATTCCCAGTTTACTGAAAACCATGAAGAGTGAAAGGATTTTGTCAAATGCTTTTTTGACGTTGTTAACACAAAAGGACCGGGCTGGACGCAAACTTCACGGATGATCTCAGTCTTTTATTCAGGAACAGGATTATACTCACGGACCCACTCTCCTAGTGGAAAATGAACCACTGGACCAAGGAGGGGACGGGGCTTATATTGGTTATACTGAGAGGTGACTTAATGAGTTTGTCAGTTTGGGGCATTTAGGAATTTGGGGTCTCTCTTACTGGGTTTTATGGGGAGGGTCAGTGGTCAGCTTGGACACTTAGGAACTGGTTTGTGAGAATTTGAAATTTGTTTTTACTGGGCAGTATTTTTACTTGGAGAAGAATGGAGGATCTGGGGTCAATATTCAGTGTTTATCTCTTTCCCTTTGGAGTCCCGTTGTACTGTCGCTGGGAAAGGATTTATTTGGGGAAGGATCAATGCTTTGTCTTCCTTTCTAGGACTTGTTCTGACGCTGGGAGAGAGTGCACTGGGAAAGGGTCTGTGCCATCAGTGCACCGCTATTTCTCTTCACTCCCTTTTCCATGCTCTTTTGGGGCTTGTCATTTTCCATATCTAATAGGCATCAATTGAGATGATCTAGATAAAAGATTCTTGGTTGACAGTTTTTCTTTCAGCACTTTGAATCTGTCAGCCTATTGCCTTCTGGCCTTCTGTATCTCTGATGAGAAACCCAACATTTTTGAGGATTCCTTATATATGATAAGTCATTTCTCTCTTGGTGGTTCTTTGCTTTGGGCTTCTGAAAATTTAATTATGTGTCTTTGTGAGAGCCTCTTTGAATCCGTCTTATTTAGAGTTCCCTGAGCTGCTTGGGTGTTTATACTATAGCTTTTATCAAATTTTGGAAGATTCAGTCATTATTTCTTCAGGTATTCTCTGTTCCTCCATATCTATCTATCTATCTATCTATCTATCTATCTCTCTCTCTCTCTCTCTCTTCTCTTCTCTTTCTCTCTCTGTCTCTCTCTCTCTTCTCTTTCTCTGTCTGTCTCTCTCTCTCTCTCTCTCTCTCTCTCTCTCTCTCTCTTCTTTTGGGACTTCATAGTGCATATGTTGTTCTGCCTGATGGTGTCTTACGTCCCTTAGGCTCTGTTTACTTTTCTTCAATATTTTTTCTTTCTGTTCCTCAGACTTGGTCATTCCTATGATTCTATCTTTAAGTTTGCTGATTCTTCCATCTTCTCAAATTTGCTTTGAATCCCCATGTCACTGCATGGGGGTCCAAGGAAATCTCTTCAGAGGCAGAGACCACCACTGCTTGAACCTTCCAAGTCCTTGAGTTCATCACAGAAAAGAATTTAAGAACGTGTCAGATTGTAAAGCAAGAAGGGAGAGCTTTATTGGAAAGCAGAAAGGACACACTCAAGAAAGACAGTGTGTGGGCAGAGCTCACAGAGTGAGTTGCCTTGTCTTGACCTGGAGTTTCAACATTCATGGAAGGACAGTAGCTAGGGAAAGGACCTAGAGATGGAGTCAGGGCAGAGTCAAGCAATTTCATAGCAGTTTTCCTTGCACTTGGGCATTGCCTTCAAATACTCTAATCATGCTACTTCATTCTTCACGTCACATTAGCATATTATATCTCTACCCAGGGGTGTGAGTTTTACTATTATAATAAGACCAGAGTCATTTCTCAGTCACCAAAATCTCTAATGGGCAAGTTCCCTAAAGGAGTGGTTCCTTCAGCCACCCTGGGATTATCTTACCTTTTTGCTGCTCTTTCATCAGCCAAAGGGCAAACTGTGGGCAAGGTCATGAGCACAAGGACACAGACTGGGTTGCTCTTGATGCTCTTGAGATCCTTAATGATCATTCTGCATGCCAATGGTTTATGGGTGTTTCTCTTTTTTTTTTTTTTTTTTTTTTTTTGCAGTGCTGGGGTGCTAGGGATTGAAGCCAGGGCCTTGTGCTTGTGAGGCAGGCACTCTATCAACTGAGCTATATCCCCAGCCCAGGGCGTTTCTCTTTTGAAATTTAGTGTTCTCTTTGTATCATTAAATTCCTATCTCACCACTACTGCATTTTTCATTTATTGCATGAGTGTGTGTGTGTGTGTGCGTGTTTTACTGGAGATCAAGTGCTCTACCACTGACCCACATCCCCAGCCCCATTTATTCATTATAATTTCAAGTTCCAGAATTCTTTTGGTTTCTTTTTAGATTTTCTATCTCTTTATTGATATTTCCTTTCGTTCATATTTTTTCTTGACTCTCTCCACACCTTCCTTTCATTCTTTGCACATCTTTTTTAAATATATTTTTTAGTTGTAGCTGAACACAATACCTTTATTTTATTTATTTATTTTTATGTGGTACCAAGGATTGAACCCAGTGCCTCACACATGCTGGGCAAGCGCTCTACCACTGAGCCACAGCCCCAGCCCTCTCTGCGCATCTTTAAGACAATTGTTTTAATGTCTGTCTCTAGGAGATCTGCCATCAGATCTTTTCAGGGACAATTCCTATTGATTTTGTTTTCCCCTTTGTGCCCTATTTTCCTCTTCCTTTATAGGTCTTAAAATTTTTGTTGAAAACTGGACATTGGAATATAATAATGTGAAAATTCTGGAAATCAGTTTCTCCCTATTCCCCAAGGTTTGCTGCACCTCTCTCTGGGCATATACAACCACTTTTGAACTTTCCCCATATATGCAGTTGTGTTTAAAAAAAAACATATATATATACATACATATATGTATATATATATTTTTAAACACAACTATATATACACACATATATATGTATGTATGTGTATATATATATGTGATTTATACATATATATATAGATAGATAGATCAGTAGTTGATGGACCTTTATTTTATTCACTTATTTATATGTGGTGCTGAGAATCTGGGTTCAGTGCCTCACACGTGCTAGGCAAGTGCTCTATCACTGAGCCACAACCCCAGCCCAATATATGTAGTTGTTTTTGAATGTCCTGCTCTTTCATGTCTGGCTCCTAAAGGGGAAAAATAAAGAAAAATGAAAGAAGGAAAGAAGCAGGTGGATTGTTAACCCTTTAAATCCCCTAAGCATCATTTCTGTGGCGGGAGAACCTTGAAACACTGAGGTAAGGTACAATAATGACTCCCAGATTTTTTTCCTGTACCTATGTGATCAGCAGCAACAAACAGCAATCAGAGCACAAATTCCCAACATTTGGAGCACACAGTCATTTTTGTCCACTCTGGTTCCTGCAAGCTTTGTACCAGGAGCTCTGAGAACATACTGTGCACTGCTGCTTACCACACAGCTGGGGTTGAGGGATGAGTAGCTACTATCTGCTAAGAGCTGAAGTGTCAACCCCTGAAATTAACCATACTCTGCCTTCCAAACACTGGAAGTTGAAAGCCTTCAATGGACTCTAGAGTTCCAAAATAGTTATCAATTCTGCCAGTGCAATTTTTGTCTAGAAAAGGAATAAATCCCGACTGCTTCCTACTGTCTTCTTCCCAGAATCTTCTCCTGGCTAATTATTATTTTTATTTATTTTATTTTATTTTATTTTATTTTATTTTATTTTATTTTATTTATTTTTGGTACTGGAGATTGAACCAGGGCACTCCACCACTGAGCTACATCCCCAGTCTTATTTTGTATTTTATTTAGAGACAGGGTCTCACTGAGTTGCTTAGGGCCTCACTAAGTTGCTGAAGCTGGCTTTGAACTCTCGATCCTCCTGCCTCAGCCTCCCAAGTGCTGGGATTACAGGTGTGCGCCACCGCACCCGGCCTGGCTAATTATTTTAAGGAAGTAATTGTTGATTGTTCACTTACATTATATATGAGCAGGATTATATTTTAGTGTTATGAACCCTAATCAGCACCCAAGCTAAGGCTTTCTCTAGGAACTTGGTGTCTTTTCTGCTTTCTTTCTCTACTTTTTCTTCTTCTTTTCCATTTAGTTGAATTCCTCCCATTCCTGTATCCCATCACCTCACATTCGTCAAACTTAGGATGTTGCTCCCTCTCCCAACCCCATATTCAAGTGCTTTATTTATCTAATGTCCTTACTTGTAGAGTCATATGATGAATTAAAATTTAGAAAACATTCATATGTGTTTTCTAAATAAATAGAAAGACACATGGAATGTAGCCTTTGAATCACCTCTTTAAAAATCCTCTATTCTGGGGCTGGAGTTGTAGCTCAGTAGTAGAACACTTGCCTAGCATGTGTGCGGCACTGGGTTCAATCCTCAGTACCACATAAATAAAGGCATCGTGTTTGCATACAACATATATATATATATATATATATATAGTTATTTTTTTAAATCCTCTATTCTGCCCAGCACAGTAGCACACGCCTGTAATCCCAGTGATTTGGAAGGCTGAGGCAGGAGGATTGAAAGTTCAAAGCCAGCTTCAGCAACTTAGTGAGGCCCTAAGCAACTTAGTGAGACTCCGTCTCAAAATAAAAAATAAAAAGAGTTGGGGATGTGGCTCAGCTGTAGGGTACCCCTGGGTTCAATCCCCAGTTTCCACACCCCCCACAAAAAAAGAGAGAAAGAAAGAAAAGAACAAGCCCTCTGTTCCTCCTGATGGGGAGAATCACAGACTCTGGGACAGGAGTCCCCTGTATTTCTCCTTGTCTAGCAAAGCAATAAAACTTCTTTTCCTTTTTCTGAAAACTACATAAATAATTTAAAAATAGAAAACATTCATATTTGTGGAAGGTTTCACAGTTTTTGAGGTATCCACATGATCTTATTTGATTCTCTTTTCAATCCTTTGTAGTAAGTAGAGATAAAAGGGTTCAGTTTTGTGACAGAGAAAGTAACAAAGGCTGAATTGGAATCTAGTTATCCTGTCTCACTTGTTGTTATTATTGTAGATGGACACCATACCTTTGTATTATTTACTTATGTTTTTATATGGCGCTGAGGATGGAAATCAGGGCCTCACACGTGCTAGGCAAGCGCTCTACCACTGAGCCACAACCCCAGCCACATTATTGTCTCACTTTATTTTTACCCGCTACTGTTGGAGATCAAACCCAGGCCTTGGCAAGCACTGTACAACTGGGCTACATCCCCAGCCCATACTGACTCTTTATTTACTCTTCTTTCCAGTTGCTTTGTCTCTATAAACCACTAAAAAAGCATTGGTCTGGGGACTGGGGCTGTAGCTCAATGGTAGAGTGCTTACCTACCATGTTTGAGGCACTGGGTTTGATCCTTAGCACCACATAAAAATAAATTATTTTATCCACTTGCAACCAAAAAATTTTTTTAAAGCATCGGTTCTTAGTAATAAGGATAAATTCATGTAGGGCTGTGCCACCCCCATCCTACCCTTTCACCTCTACCCTGGCAAAAATAGGCAGTGCTTTCTGCAGGGTCCTGACATAAGCCTGTGTCCTTCTGTAGAGCCTCTAACTTCTCATCACCCTGAGGATCATAAATTGTGACCTTATAAATTCTAGATGATTTGAAGAAAAACCTAGTAAGTGGGAAAGAAAGAATCTAATAGTTACAGAGTCCATGGAAGAGCAGCTCCTTCAGTGGGTGAAGATTTACATAGAAATTAGAAAATTATGAGGCCAATAATGAAAGTCCCCAAAGAGATTTTTACTAGTAAGGCAGGCCAGGCCTCAGCAATCTGCCTATCTAGGGTTCCTCTTTACCAATGCTCCCTAGGCCACCCAGAATTTCTGAAACAAGCTAAATTAAACCCTTCTTTGAGAGGATTTGTTTTTTCCAGGTTAACTTACTAGGCCTAAGTTTCATTCTGTCTCCTGGGGTACATTCTGAATTAAATTTCTCATTAAACTCTGCCCATGGAATATCCTCAGTGTAACCACTTCTCTTCTATCCCCTTCTAACCTCAGTGTCAACACCAATTTCAATTCCAAAGACTAAGGAGAAATATAGGGAGACCAGACCACAAAACTTGTGGCCACTGGGATGAGTCAGAATGTACAATGTTGGCTTGGCTGAAAGCAAATGGATAAGATGGAGAAGGAAGCGCTGGGAGTTCCTGGGGTCTTTGAAGTACCTCACAGCAACGCGCCTTACCTCTGCTACCCAAGGACAGGGAAGACACTCTGCTCTGGCTTCCCTTAGAGAGGCTGATTGAGGGCGTAGTCACTTGTACTGTAAGTAGGAGGAAACAATTTTCTTTTCTTCTGCTGCAAGACTCTATTTCCTTCTCTAGATTTAAGTTTCAAACAACCTGGGCTGCTAGAGACCCCTTCTCCAAAACACAGGTTATCCTTTCTTTACTTGGGTTTCTTTTTTAAAATCTCTTCTCCTGGTCTACTTCCTGCTATTTTTCAGCTGATGAAATCTTTCTTCTTTCACAGTGGATCTGTAAGAATCTTCCTGCCTAGGAGATGGAATGAAATTTGAAAAAATATTTATAGTAATGCTGGTTGTTTTCTTATTCTTGCATTTGAAATTTCAAATAAGTAAACAGCAAACCTCTGCTACAAGATGAAAAACAAAGTTCCTTGGCTTCCACGCCTTGGTGGAAAGCATACCAAGTTCAATTGGCAATTTTAATTTGCTTCCAGAATGTTTAAAGAACTTCCTAGTCATCAGTCATTTCTTGGAAAGTTAAACAGATCTATTTGATTCACTTTTGAAGGTCAGAGTAATTAAGAGGGGGGTAGCATAAAGGAAACAACCGATCTTTTACTAACTAGTTGCTTCTAATTTCTCTTTATTCTGCTTTTTCCATTTCCTTGCAGAAAAAAGTAAAAATTTTAAAAATGTTATTTTAAGAAAGTACTCCTGGGGCTGGGGTTGTGGCTCAGTGATAGAGCACTTGCCTAGCATGTGTGAGGCACTGGGTTTGATTCTCAGCACCACATAAAAATAAATGAATAAAATAAAGGTCTACCAACATCTAAAAAAATATTTTAAAAAGAAAGTAAGAAGTACTCCTAAATAGCAACCCTGACTCAGAGTCACATTGTAGTGTTTCTTTAGATGTCTTCAGACAATCTGTTTATATTGTCAGATTTCTAATGGTTCTTACAGAGCAGAATTTTAGCTTTGGGGGACCAGTCTGCATTGCTTTGTTTCATATTCATTGGAACCAAAACAGATGACCAAAATTCCATTTATTACAGACTCTCCTTTCTAGTGTTCAATTTTTCAGAGTGGATGCTTATTTTGACAAAAATTAATGTCCATTAGGTGAAAGCTTGAGCTAATGTCCTCAATTGTGGATAAGTCTGCTCTGCTTCAGCAACATTAGACATTGGTTCTGCTGTTTCCTTTAATCAGGTTCTTTTATTTTTATGTGGTGCTGAGGATCGAACCCAGTGCCTCACACATGCTAGGCAAGCGCTCTACCACTGAGCTACAGCCCAGTCCAGGAAGTAGCTTCTGAAGACCAAAAATGAACTCAAATAGTACCCCAAAGGTCTTTATGGATTAATGATAGACAAAGCAGGTTGAAGTGAATCATGTCAAGGAGATTTAAAGCAATTGTTTTAGCAACTCTTACCAGCATCGCATTCCTCATACAGTAGCAGTGAGTATCTGAGAAGCCTGGACTCCTGTTTCAGTGGAACAGGGAGACAGATTTCATATTGGCATATAGCAGCTTGCATGATTCTGGTCAGTGCTGTTTTACCTCTGCTTCTGACTGACCAGTGTTGATGGGATTTCTACAACCCCCTCTAGCAATTAATTTGCTAGAGCAATTCACAAAACTCAGGGAAACACTTGTGTTTCCCAAGTTATTATAGCTGATATTACAAAAGGATAATGGTGAATACCAGATGAAGAGATACACAGGGCAAGGTTGGGTGAGGGGGCACACAGCTTCCATGCCCTCTTCTGGTGTACCATCCTCCAAGAACCTCCCTGTGATCAGCTATCCCGACATTCTCTGAACCTTGTCCTTTTGGGGTTTTATGGAAGCTTCATTACAAAGGCATGATTAATTAAATCATTGACCAACTTAACCGCCAGTCACTTTTCTCTCCCTGGAGGCTGGGGGTAGAGCTGAAAGTCCTAACCCTCTAATTTTGCCCTGGTCTTTCCCCTAACCAGTCCCTATTCTGAGGGTATGTAGGGGCTGCCAACTATCAGTCAACTCATTCATCTACAGAAAGACATTTATCACTTTGCAGATTCCAGGAACTTTAAGATTTCTATGACAGAAAACAGGAAGACCAAATATGTTTTACATGGTCATACTACCCATTAGAATATTACTCAATTCAGCATCTATTAGGCAGAGTAATTTATGCTAGTCAAATCAGTCTGTATATGAAGATGCAGACCAAGAGATCAAATAAGAAGCCAGTCATGGTAGCACACGCCTACAATCCCAGCAGCTCAGCAGACTGAGGCTGGAGGATCTCAAGTTCCAGACCAGCCTCAGCAAATTAGGGAGGCCTTAAGTAACTCAGCAAGATTTTGTCTCAAAATAAAAAATAAATTAATTAAAGGGCTGAGGATGTTGCTCAGTAGTAAAGTGCCCCTGGGTTCAATACCCAGTGGGGGGGTGGGGCAGGAGAGGGAGAGAGAAAGAAAATAATTTTAATTTTAGGTGGTCTGGGGATATGGCTCAGTTGGTAGAGTGCTTGCCACAAGGCCCTGGGTTCAATCCCCAGCACTGCAAAAATAATAATAATAATAATAATAATAATAATAATAATTTTAGGGTTGATAAAGAAAAAAATCATTCTGGTACTTATTTAAATGGTAAAGAAAACCAATCTATTACAATAGTGCTTCTGTAATAGAGGAGAGAAATCAAGCTGACAAAGACAACTGGGGATTTCTAGCCAAAGAGCACAGTGAGGGAGACAATGAATGAAAAATTGCTGACACATCAAGGGTAAGGGGATTTGTACTAAACTGATCTAAGAGGACGCTCACTGAAGTCAGGTCAAGGCATATACAGCAAAGGTGGGGATGAGGAACTTGATTAGATGTCAAGGATGTGGGTATTCGTTAAACTGACCTAACAGGATTCTAGCTAATTCTGAGCCAGGCAGGCCAAAGATAGGACTGGAGGTCTAGATCAAGGCCTAATTGAGAAGAGGGCTCGGAAGAAACTAACCACAGTTTTGACAAGGAGAGTCTTTGTTCATATTCACAGCTTTCTCCTCTTCCCCTGATTCTGTCCCATCTTGCCACCCCAATCCTACTAACCACAAAAGAGAGGTCTGTACTTCCTTCAAACAGCCCCTTCCCTTATACATCCCAGACTCTCCCTTATTGAAAAATGAGAATGCCAGGCTCTTCCAGCTCCAGATTCAGCATCTCAACTAGCAGATGTGTCTCTGATTCACAGTCCACTCCCTGATGAGTTAGGGCCTCTCTGCTTTGGGAAACTTGCTCCCCAGATGTGGAAAGCCATCCCTGACAGCCGCATTGGCAGTATTTGCAGTCCCTGCCCTGGGGGAACTTGTCAATAAAGAGGGAAGAGCTGGTCATTAAGCAAACACATTACCCTTCACTTTTCTGGACATCTTTAGTCATCTGACAGTTGACAACTTTCAATGTGTGTGCAGAACTGAAGGAATTCTAAAGCTTTCACCACAAAAAACAGTCACCTAAAATTTCTTTCAGAGCAAGTTGGACTGGGCCAGGACAGCCAACTAGAAAACTTGTAGTTTTCTTTTCTTTTACTTCAGTAAAAGTATCAACTTCCTTGTGTGGCTTGGAGTTATGTGGACCTGGGATTGACTTCTCTGTTTGTCACTCACTAGCTCTGTGACCCCTTGAACAGTGGGTTTAAGTTTGCTCAACTGTGATATATATCTTGTTAAAGGATTAAATGTGACAGTGTGTCTAGAGCAGAGCCCGCCACAGAGCAGTTATTCATTAACTGGAAGCTATGATGATTCTTGTCCTCACTTTTGTCACTAGCCATCTGAGTTGTCTTTCAGTAGAGAAAGCAATACAGTGGAACAGGTTGTAGTTTGGACTTTGAATCCTATCCCAACATTCTCTAACTCTATCCTTTTGGGGTTTTATAGAGGCTTCATTACAAAGGCATGGTTGTTAAAATCATTGACCAACTTAACTGTCGGTCACTTTCTCCTCCCTGGAGGCTGGGGGACAGGTGGACTGAAAGAAACCCGCTTCCTATTCTGGGCCTCAGTTTCCATATCTGTGGAACCAGGATGGATGGACCAAATCAGTATTTCCTATACAACACAATACCGGAAGCTTATTAAAAATATGTCTCCCGATTTAGGGTGCAGTTCAGTGGTGAAGCACTTGCCTAGCATGCATGAAGCTCTGAGTTTTATCCCCAGAACTGCAGGAAAAATTTTTTTAAAAAGGCTCTCAGGCTTCATCACTGGAGATTCAGATTCAGAAGGCTAGGGCAGGCTTTAGGAGTTATATTTTGTAAAATCTCTCCTAAAAGAAGTGATAAACAAATGTCATACATTCATAGTAGCATACTAACAAGCAGTTTTTAAAAACTATTATGCATGCAACAAAATAGATACACTCTCAGAAACACTTTGTTGAGCAAAAGAAGCCAGGCACAAAAGACCTTTTCACTATGATTTCATTTATATGGAAGAACCAGCAAAACTGAATTTGTGGAAGGAGTCAGAATGGGGATATTCTGAGGGTGATTATGGGTATTGGCTGGAACGGGACACAAGAAAACTTTCAGAAGAGAAACATCTGGGCTGAGCATGTAGCTTGTTGGTAGACTCCATGTTAAGCATATGCAAGCCCTTGGCTTCAATCCCCAGCACTAAAAAAGAAAGAAATGTTCAGTATTTTGTTCCGAGTAGTATACACAGGTATATGTTTAAGTTAAAATTCATCAAGCTATTTACTAAAGATTTGTGCATTTTACTGTAAACAACATATGTTTCAACAAATTATTGTTAGCATGGAGAGAAAAAAGCTTCCTGGCAACTCTAAAGCATAGTCAAGTGTAAGTAGCCTGAACAGGGGGATGCCCAAGTTCTCCTCTAGTTCTAAGATTTTGATTTTTGTGGCCCCTGCATAGCCCCTTTGCCACTCACTTTTATCCACAAATGAGATCTTTTATCTTTCTTGGTCAAAGGCATGATCAAAGATATTAAAATTCTGAACCTATCACAGCACTTTGACGAGGAACACTGATGCAGGGTCTTCTAGGCCTCAGCAGAACAGCACAAAGGCTAAGGAGAATATATTGAGTCCTTTGCCATCTGATTTATAACCTGTACCATTGGTCAAAAGGGACCGACAAATTAAGATTGTCTGGTTTTGGTTTTCTAGTGTCTGCTTTGTGCCAGGCATTGCTTGGTATTGGCAGTAGCAAAACGAATATGAGAGCAAGATGCCTGTCTTTGTAGAGTCTAGCCTCTACAAGGGAGAGAAAGCCAATAAGAAGATAGAGATAATTATGAACTATAGTAGGTGCTATGAAAGAAATAGGATGGATAGGGTGGAGCAGGAAGGACACTGAGTGATCAGAGGAGGAGGTGATATTTGTGCCAAAGTTTGACAATGATCCGTTCAAGTGAAAGGCTGAGGAAGTCATGCTCACAGCCAGAAAAAGAATATTTAAGGCCAAAAAGGCCTCAAGTGAGGAAGAGTTTGGCAAATTCTACAAACAGGAGTATAATAGGTCTAAAATGTAGTGCTTTAGAAAGAGAGTCTATGAGATGAAGTCAGAGTAGATAGCAAGACCTTGTAGGAAATTTTAATTTTATTTCAAGAACAATAGGAAGTTATTAAAGGTTTGAAGCAGGGAGTAATGTGATTTGGATTGTTTTAGGAGAAACAAAAAGCAAAACAAAGCTCCATGGGGAGTGGATGGAACAGGACAGAACGGAGGCAGGGATGTGATTTAAGTGACTCATTTGTCCAGGCAACAGGGTTGTCAGCTGGGCCTATGGTAACTGTAAGTTTTGTTTGTTTGTTTGTTTTTGTGGTTCTGGGGATTGAACCCAGGGCCCTGTGCTTGGGAGGCAAGCACTCTACCAGCTGAGCTATATCCCCAGCCCTGTAAGTTTGTATTTAGTGGTTCAGTAGGGATTTTGAACCTCTGGGACTGGGCGAACCAAAGACAGAGGGAGAACTGACAACCTCAGATGTTGGTGAATTCCTCATGCTCAGCTGGCCTTGTCTTTCTAATGTTTCCCCACCGTCATGGTGGAGGCTGATTAAAAGATCCTTCAGAATGTTGGGCTCAGTCCCTGAAATGCCTTTCTCACTCACTAGGAGGCAATCTGGAGAAGTGGGTCTAATTTATGACTGGAGTTTCTCCAGGTCCTTTCTATTACTCCCTTCTTTCCTTTTGTGTCCTCTCCCCAGCCTCAGAATCTACCCTCCTGACCCCAGGCCCCCAAAGCTCTCTGGGCCATTCTCCCTTTCCTTCTTCCCTCTTTTCCTCTGTGGAACTCAACTTTTAGAAAGGAAAATAGAAAAAAAACCAATTACCCTAATTGCTACCAAATTAACCATGTCTAGGATCATTTGCACTATTACAATAGTAGCCCATAAGACATGTTGTGGAACCTGGCTTATTAAAGTGAAGATATTTTGAAACAGAATATGGCTTAAATCCTATTTTGCAAGTTTTTCCTACTCTGCCTTCCCATAGAACTCAGACTATCAGAGAGAGGTTGTCTGAAGGAAAACAGTAACTGGAAACATTAATGATCTTGGATTTCTGTTACTTCTGAATCACCAGGTAGAGAGATTTGAGCAATGTAGAGTGGAACTGACTTTCCACAGGAACATCAATAAGTGAAAATCCAGGTCATTTATTCCTGTCCTTTGTAACCTCTGGCAACAGGCAAGAGTCAGAGGTAGGTTGGAGAACGATAAGGAGGAGACAGGACGATAAGGAGGACAATAAGGAGGAGACAGTTCTGGATCCTAAAGGAAGGCAGGATTTGGAGAGGACATAAGGTCCTCATTTGCAAATTGGAAACTATACGTCCAGGCCTTAATATGTTCCCAATTCTCCACCCATGATTGCAGAGAGGCATGTGGGGGTCAAGCCCATCTGTCAACAGTTGAATCTAACTAAAGCTGATCCAGTTTCATTTTCCTTACCTCATTTCTTTCCCCACCTGGGCAAATTGGAGCCTTCTTAGGAAGGGAACACCACTGATTCACAAACCCTCATCTGGTTAAAAAAAAGTCATCCTAGCTGGGCTCAGTGGCACAAGCCTGGAATGCCAGCGACTCGGAGGCTGAGACAGGAAGATCGGGAGTTCAAAGCCAGCCTCAATAAAATCAAGGTGCTAAGCAACTCAGTGAGACCCTGTTTTTAAATAAAATACAAAATAGTTCTGGGATGTGGCTTAGTGGTCGAGTACCCCTGAGTTCAATTCCCAGTACCAAAAAAAGTCATCCTGTTCAAAAAGAATCAGAACCTCCACCATGACTTGGCTATAAATAATTGCCTCATTCTTGGAAAATAAGACCTCAGAGCCCTAAAACACTAATCAACATTTCAAAGGGCCTGGATCTGCCAGAAAGAAAGACCAAACCAGAGTACAATTTACATGGGACATTCTACAACTGAACTACATCCCTGGCCCTTTTAAAATTTTTTTATTTTGAGACAAGGTCTCACTAAATTGCCCTCAAATTGGCCTCAGCTTTCTGAATCACTGGGATTACAGGTGTGTACTCCCAGGCCCAGCTGAGAAGATTTTTAAGTGTAGAAAATTTCATGTAATCGCTACCTTGAATCGTCTTTATGTATTACCGTATTTTCTTCATTTTTTATTTTTAAAAATTTCAGGTAATATTGAAGTTCCTTTTTACCACCCAACTTCAATTCCCACACTCTTCTTTGTCCTTTTCTCTGAATTTACCTTTCTCCTCTCTTTCCTCTTTCCTTTTCTGCCTGTTTTCTCTTCCCTAATTCTAAAGTCTAATGAGTACATTTTATATACCTGTTCTAAATTCTTTTTTTTTTTTTTTTTTAGAAAAGACTAAATTGCTGTTTACTTCATATGACTCTAGATTACTTTGGGGATAGATATCTGGTCCTGAAGACAGGTTTGTCATCCCAGTGTGAAAGTTGTGATTATTACACTATCTGGCACCTTTTCTTGTATAATATATCTTTTAAATCACCTCTGATGGCTTATCTAGAATTCAAAGATATTTTAGGCAACTTGCACCATCAGAATGAATTTATAGCCTCTTGAGTTTGGCACAATTCTGATTATGCCAGCTATGAATTAAAATCATTTTGAATTGTAAGTTCTATTATTTAGGCCACACATTATTTTTTACCAAATAGTCACGATCCTTACTAGATCTGGTTGCAACTCATGATCTATTTCAGAAATCAGAACCATTCAACAGAATGTGTTGCAGGCTTCTGAAGGTGATGCTGTTCTTTTGGAATCACATAAGTTGGAGTTAGAAGAGGACTTAAAAAATCTAATTCAAATTCTTGTTTCTATAGATAAAGACACCCATCAAGAAAAGGTAACTTACCAGAAGCTGCACAATAAGTTAGCAGCAGGGCTGAATCTAGAACCCAAGTGTCCAGATGCTGGTCCATTTTGGTCCCCTGCTCCACTGAGATGTCTGATGCCTGGAGTCCTGGTTAGACAGATACAGGTGATAGCTACAAGTATTCTCATTATTATATAACTTACTGCCAAAACTTTACTGAGTATTACTTAAGGTTTCCCTCAATGCACAAACCTGTTCATTGCCACCATGACACATCATCCAGTGTTAACTTTCTCAATATTGTAATCAGGATGGGCTTCATAAGTGCACAACTGATGTAGTCACATAGGGTCCATGTTTAAAGGGCCTCAAGCATGATTTAATGTTCTCCTATCATCATTTTGAAATTTAATTTTTTAGCAAGGGGTCCTACATTTTCATTTTTCACAGGGAACAGCAAATTAGGTAGCCTGCCTATAACTTACACCCTGGGAGATAGAAATAAGGAGGTTTCTTCCATTCCTCTTCCCTAATTCAGAAGCCAAGTTGTATGTACATTTTCTTGTGGAGGACAACTCAGTTTTTTTTTTGTTTTGATTTTTTGGGGTACCAGAGATTAAATCCAGGGGTGCTTAACACATCCCCAGACCTTTTTATTTTTTATTTTGACAGGGTCTCACTAAGTTGCTTAGAACCTAAGTTTCTAAGGCTTGCCTTGAACTTGCAATCGTCCTGCCTCAACACCCCCAACCGCTGGGATCACAAGCATGCACCACCACACCTGGCTGAAGCCAACTCTGTTTATTCATAGTTCAAAGGATGAGAAAAATTTGCTTTGAGATCAAATACTGGCTTCTTGTTGGAAACTGGAACCTGTGCTGCCACTTGAATGTGGTAATGACAGCAGCAGCATCCCCTTGGTGGGCCTCCAAGCTAACCTAGGGCAGACAAATCTTTAAAAGCCATGAAAGAGGATGAGGCTGAAGAGCTGGTGAGACCAGGCTGGGAAAAGTCTTGAGGGGCTGAAGTGTTGGAGTTGCCTCATCCCAGAGTGGGCAGCCACGGAGGCTCTTAGCGGAGTAGACCAGCTCCTTGTGCCTTACAGAGTCCAGCTCTGTATTTCAGCAGAGACTGCAGTCAATTCCCAAGCCACTGCAGTGGGCTGAGGGAAACATGGGGACACCCAGTCCCTGAGGGACCTGGCTGTGGGTACTGAGGAGTGGGGGAGTGAGGAGGAGACAAGCTTCCCACTTTGAAAAATGAGTCCTTTTGAAGTCAGAGAACCTTATGACAACTGAGCCCCAAACACAGAAGAGGAGAAGAACTTGGAAAATAAAAGAACTGCAGTCACTGCTCCAGACTGAAAAGCTTCATGAGGCTTGTTTTAAGGAGAGAAAGGCCATTTCCCACATATTGAAGAGGAAAAAAGAAACATTTTAAGGGACTTGGGCTGTAGCTCAGTGGTAGAGTACTTGCCTAGCATGTGCAAGGCCCTGTGTCCCACAACTGCCAAATAAATAACATAAAAATAAAAGCGATCAAAAATTAAAGATTAGAGCTGGGGATATAGCTCAGTTGGTAGAGTGCTTGCTTTGCAAGCACAAGGCCCTGGGTTCAATCCCCAGCACTGCAAAAAAAAAAGAAAATTAAAGATTACTATTCTCTGCCAAATTTATGTCTTAGTCATTTTAGGGAAAAGACTAAAATTGTGTAGCATCACATCCTTGTGCTGAATAGAACTTCTGAGTTTCATATTGTTCAAGATTTTCATAAAAAACTTTTCACTGTGAAGAAAAGACAGTCCCACAAATCCCTGAGCCTCACCACAAATCAAGTATGACTCCCATTTAGCTTTTTTAAATCCTCTGAGAATAGTCAAGTAGCATTCAGTATTTTATTTCTATCATCCTTTGTTTTTTATTACAAAGCAGTGTCATGCTTATTTAAAAATACAAATACCAAAGTACATAGAGTGAAAAGTGCTTATTTCTATCCCTGACCTCAATTCTGTTCCTAAGGGATAATCACTATTAAACTATTAACGGATACTCTTCCAGACATTGCATTTTACATACACAAGCATAAACATATTTGAGAATATTTTGATATTTGTACACAAAATGGGATGTGATGTTTATATATTTCAATTTGCTTCAGTATTGTATTTATTTAATATCTTCTAAACCAGCAACAGTCTAGAATGATGTGCTCCTTTCAACAAGACACTCCCCACTATAGAACTGTAACTATTGTTTGTACACAAGAAAACCGGCAACATCCCCTGCCCTTGTGTGTCTGATACTAGATGAACACCCCCAACTCTATGCCTTGGATCATAGGAATGTGACATACAGAAAGTTTCCTACTGGGGAGGCTGAGGTAGGAGAATTGCAAGTTCAAGGCTAACTTAGAGAAACCATGTCTTAAAAAATAAAAAGAGCTGGAGGTGTAGTTCAGGGGTAAAGCACCCCTGGGTTTGATCCCCAGTTCCTAGTACGAAAAAGAAAGAAGGGAGAAGGAAAAGAAGAAGAAGGAGATGGAGAAGAGAGAAGGAGGAAAAGGTGGAGGAAAAGGAGGAGGGGAAAGAAAAGAGGAGGAGGAGGAGGAGGAGGAGGAGGAGGAGGAGGAGGAGGGAGAAGAGGAAGAAAAAAACAGCACTTTCAGTTTAGCTCTGAGTGACTAAACACTGTTCTCTGTATCTACTACACTTGAGGAGGAAGAGACCCAAGCAGCTGGCCTCCACCCTCAATCCATGCTTCTTAAATTGGAGGGATAGTCCTTATAGTCCAGGATTAAAATAAAAACTGCATAAGTTTAAGAGAAAATATATAATGTCAAGATATAACTTCTATAAACATATATAGGTAACTACAGTTATAAAATATAGCTAACTATATTAATTATTATATTTACACCAGGTACTTCACTGAGTCCTGGTCCTGTTTGATTCCCAGAACTGGGAATGTATAGGAGATAGTTTGATGTCACTTTTCATGGATGAAGAAACAGGTTTGGAATGATTAAGTGACTTACCCCTGAAATAAGTGGGAACATGCCATCTCATAATAGGTAAGTTGAGTCAGGTATGGTGGTCCACACTTAAAATCGCAGTGACTTGGGAGGCTGAGGCAGGAGGATCAAAAGTTCAGGGCCAGCCTCAACAACTAAGTGAGGCCCTAAGCAACTTAATGAGACCCTGTCTCAAAATAAAAAAAAATAAAACAGGCTTGGTATGTAGCTCAATTGTTAAGCACCCCTGAGTTCAACCCCCAGTACCAAAAAGAAAGAAAGAAAAAAAAAAAAAAACACCACAAAATAGGCTAATTGGTATATTGATAATTTCAAGCTGAAATCACTTGAGGAACTGTAACTTCAGAAAGGGCTATTTGACCTGTCTCTTCTTACATGCAGCAAGCCATAAAGATTCTTTATGGAATGATTTCCTTCACATACCAAGACCAGAAAATAGCCTTAATCACCAGAGACTGGTAATGGTGGTGGTGGGGGGGGTGTTTAACCTGAATAAACAAACTATGAAGTAACACTAATCTTCCACTAGCTTTTTTACCCACCCCATATCTCCCCAAAATTTACTGCCCAGTTCATATAGCCATTTGTCCTGTTATTACTTTACAAATTTATTGTTCTTTGTTTAAGAAGTATAAAGGCATTGTGCTATAGGCATTCATTTGGACTTCACTTTCTTGTGAAGATCCCCACATACATGTAAATTTAATAAAATTGTTATGCTTTTCTCTTGTTAATCAGTTTTGTATTAAATGGGTTCCTAGATCCAGCCAAAGAGTCCACATAACAACTAAGAGGGAGTCGAGGGGCTCTCTCTCTCTCTCCCCTATAACCTTACATAGCTTGTAAGAAGTAAAGTCACGTATATCTGACCGCAGGGCCTGCATTCTTTCAGAGGTCACTGTCCTACTGTGTCTAACTGATGAGAATAACCCACAAGAAGAATTAAAGAACAATAAAGTACTAAACAATACAGTAATGAGTTTAAGAACTAGAGGAGTTCAGAAAAGGGAGAACACTATTTGGATGGTCCTGGTGCTGAAAGAGAAAATATACTAAAACTGGTATTTCAACTGTGCCCTAGAGGAAGGAATGAGATATGACCTGGGTAACTGAGAGAGTGGGTATTGGTGAAGCCAAAGCAAAAGCAAAGAGATGGAGTCAATGTGAAATTTGTTCCACTGAGAGCGAGGAATGAACTAGGGTGAAGAGAAAATGGAAAATGAGGAATAATTTGAAGGGAACAAAAAGTTAAACTTAGTGAGAGAATATAAAGATCAGGAAAAGATAAAGCCAAAGATGGAGTCCAAAATTCTTTCCTTGGAGTCAGGCTTGGTGGCACACACCTGTATTCCCAGTGCTGGGGAGGCTGAGGCAGGAGAACCAAGAGTTCAAGGCCAGCCTCAGCAAAAAAGCGAGGTGCTAAGCAACTCAGCAAGACCCTGTCTCTAAATAAAACACAAACTAGGGCTGAGGATGTGGCTCAGTGGTCAAGTGCCCCTGAGTTCAATCCCTGGTACAAAAAAAAATTCTTTCCTTGGGAAGAGATGGTCACTAAACAAAGATAGAACATATAAAGGAGCCAGATCATGCACATATTTAACATCTGCAAAGTCAACTGTATGTACTTTGTGAGTGAGTGAGTGAAGCCAGAAGAGGAGTAATTTAAATAGTACAGATGATTCTGCTCAACATCTCATCTGGACAGTATCTGCTCTGGGGTGAAGAGAATTGGGAGCTGAGACCTTCTATTCCCTCAACCAGTCTCAGTTCCTGTCACAGTATCAAAGTCTTCTGCTGTGCAGATCATGATCCTGATGTTCAAAGAAAAGAAATTTTTTCATGCAACAAAAACTCTAAAAGTAAACCAACTACTTATTCTGCTGCAAAATGAAAGGAGTAGAAGAGAGGGAAAAGGTCTCAGCTGTGGGGAGAAGAGCCCTCATTTGCCATGCTGGAGAAACTGTACTCGGTGCAATTTTTTCCTTGGAGTCTGACTTTAGTCCTAAACCACTTAGTAAGATGCACCTGCACTGCAATTTGCAAAGGAAGGTATCCTTTAGAATGTCTTGGGTTGAGAGTCAAAGAAAACTATACAAGTCTAAAACCTCAAGGATAATAATTGGCTTATCTAACTGTTAAGTCCAGATACAAGATGATCTTTGGGCAAGTTCTGATCCAGTGGTTTAATAGTTTACGAAGGTTCTTTTTCACTATCTGCCCAGTCCATCTTCCACTGCCAGCTTCATCCTAAAACTGGCTCCATTTGTAAAATGACTGCCAGCACTTGCCAGAACTGCTGCCTTTATATTACACATTCAGTAAAAGAAAGTTTCCTCAATCAGAAAAAGGCCTGGGCTTCCTCTGACTAGATCATCTTTAGTCAGAGGCCATGCCTGAATAAATACTGGAGAGGATGGGATGGGATTATCCTACTTGTCATGGAGAAATCAAGGCCTTACCTGGAGATGGGGGTTAGGTCACTGTCACTCAAAATGTGCAGACTTCCTTCTGGGGGGAAGATAATAGCTGATGCTAAGGAGACAACAATATTTTGTGTGTAAGTAGGGAAGATGAGGAGCTTAGTTCAGTACGTAAACATTTATTCAGTGAACATTTTGAGTTCCTGCTCTGGGCTGGTCACTGTGCCAATCCAGGTCACAAAAATGAATAGAACATGAACTCTTCTTTTTTATTAAGTAAGAGAGACAAATACATGAACAATATGATGAGGGCTTTGTTAGAGGACGGAGAAACATCTAAAAAGCAGAAAATGAAGCAGATAACTATGCCTCAGTCCCCAGATGTTTTTAAAAATATTTTATCAAAGAGAAATATTAAATATTTAAATTTAATAAATTTATAAATTTAAATTTTATAAATTTTAAATTTATAAATATTAAATATTAAAATATTTTTTAGTTGCCAGTGTATCTTTATTTTATTTATTTATATGTGGTGCTGAGTATCGAACCTAGGGTCTCACACATGCCAGGCAAGTGCTCTTCCACTGAGCCACAACTCCAGCCCCAGACTTTTTTGATATAGGTTTATTTGATTTAATTATTGTTATTAGGGGCTAGAAACCTCAGAGATCAAACTGCCCAGATCTGGAAACCACAGGGCTTCAGAAGAAATTTTAGGCCTTAGACCCTGAGGAGATGTGTTGACTCCATACACAACAAAGGTATGAACTGCCTGAAAAACCCCTTTATTGCCTTTCTGTTTTGCATACTTAGATTCTTCATGTCATTTTTTTTTTTTAAGTTGATGGGTTGTTTGGTACCAGGGATTGAACTCAGAGGTGCTCAGCCACTGAATCACATCCCCAGCTATTTTTATATTTTATTTTATTTTTATTTATTTGGTATCAGGGATTGAACCCAAGGGTGCTTAACTACTGGGCCACATCCCTAGATTCTTTTTTTTTGAGACAGGGTCTTGCTAAGTTGTTTAAGGCTTTGCTCAGTTTCTGAGGTTGGTTTTGAACTTGTGATCCTCCTGCCTCAGCCTCCTGAGCCACTGGGATCACAGGCTTGCGCCACCATGCCCACCTTTATATTTTATTTTGAGACAGGGTCTTGATAAATTGTTTAGGACCTAAGTGAAGTGAAGCTTTTTTTTTGAAGAAAGAGTTCCCCTGATGAATGAATACAAACCACGTTCTTGCCAAATGTGCTCATTTTACCAAGAGCCTCGTAGCTCATAAAACAGAATGGGTTTGCCCAAGTCATGCATCTTACTAACAACGGAGCAAAGACAAGAACTCAGTGGTCCTGACTCTCAGACCAATGCCCATTCCATCAATTCACTAGGCTTTGAGAAAGAAAATTAGTGGCCAGCTGGGCACGGTGGCACATGCCTGTAATCCCAGCACTTGGGAGGCTGAGTCAGGAGGATCGCGAGTTCAAAGCCAACCTCAGCAACTTAGGGAGGCCCTAAGCAACTCAGTGAGACCCTGTCTCTAAATAAATACAAAAAAAAAAAAGAAAGAAAATTAGTGACCAGAATTATTGACCAGATTATGACAGTCAGGACTCAATGATGAGAGAATCTAAAGAAATCAGAACTGAAATTAGGGCTGAGAAGAGTAGAGGATGGACTTCAAAAGGTCAGGACTGTCACCTCCCACTTCAAAAAGCTTGGAATCAGGGTGCAGGTGGCTCTTTGGGACTTCTCCTGCAATGTAACAGACCTGCAGAAAACTTGACTCCAACCAAGCTGAGGGCCAGGAGCAGCAGGCTAGAAACCGGCCAGGCTGCTTTGCCCAGGGTGGGTAGGACCTGCATGAGCAAAGGGTTTTCTTTTCCTCTCTCCCGCAGTAGCTTATGCTAGGATGGAGAGAACCTTGGAAAAGGTTGAAGCAAAGAATGAAAAGAGAGAAGTGGAGAGGGGTGTTGGCAGGGGTGGGGGTAAGGGGTTCCACACTTGGAGAAAGCAAAGATACTGCTGAAGCTCTTCGAAGATGATTGAGCCAAACCCAGGCTTAAGTGAAGAAATCCACTCTGAGATCTATCTGCCTCCTTCGAAATTCAGCTAGCAAATAAATAAATCCAGTTAGCTTACGTAGATGGGCTCATTCTCCTGACACAAACTGTACCTGCATTCATTCCCTCTGGGTGTGGGAATCTGTGGGAGACACATACACTTGTCTGAAGGAGCGATTTATCCCTGCATTGTCAACTATCTTATTAGACTTATTCTGTGCACCTTAGTAAAACCTCTGCCACAGTGAGGCACTACTGCAGGCCTTTCAACAACTCTGCCCAGGCCTTGGGACTCTTGGGACTATTGACTTTAAAAAAATAATAATAAAACAGAAACAGTACTCCGCCCTCCGGATAGCAGAGACCAACACAATGCATTCCTTTTCTCTTTGCTTCAATCTCCCTCACTTCCTTGTCTCTCTCTTCCTTTCCGCATCTCTCCTGTTCTCTTTCCTTCCTACATCAATTCCCTTTCCCTGTCCTAAGTCTTGCTAGTCCTCTAACTCTACTGGGACACTTGTGGAACAGTCAGAAAGCCAGCCCAAAGGAACATAAAGAAAGCAGGCAAGCACATTCTCTTGCCACTACCCCTGGCCCACCCGCTGCCAACCAACTTCTCTGTTCCACTCAGGCCTCTTGGGATGGATGTCATGCGCCTGCTTCTGGCCACCCTACTGGTCTTCCTATGCATCCTTGCTGCTTACAGTCACCTGGCGCCTGAGGAGAAGCCCAGAGATGATGGGAGCCTAAGGAGCAACTCATCCATGAACCTATTGGATTTCCCTTCTGTCTCTATTGTGGGTAAGTAGCCAGGGGTCCAGCCTCTGGTGTCTGGCCTGTGAGAGGGGGCTTCAGTATGTCAAGCCTAGAGTTCTAATCCCCAGTATCCCACCCCCAAAAAAGATGTCAAGCCTAGTCCCTAAGTTGTTACCAAGATTCACTGCCATAGTCATGGGTCCTTCTTGTTCATTCTGTGAAATGTTTCTAGGGGAACAAGGTGTCCTTTGATTCCTTGGGTTTGGGAAAGCTCTGCATGCAACCAATCTAAAATGTAGCTTAGCATGTTAGAGACTGAGAAACCCTGAAGTCAAGATGCTTGGTGAACTTTAACAGCATTTCTGAAAGTTAATGAATCCCAGAACTATCAATGGTAACAAATTTTAGGAAATGCTGCAGAGTATAACCAAGTCTGGGATAAACCAGTCCTACCATGCCAGGGTTTAGAATTGCTGCCCATGGGAAAATATGAGGGGTATTAGAACTTGGCGTTTAAGATCTGGTTTGACTTCACCTGATAACGGACATGGACTGGGGAAGTAGCACATTGGTAGAGCGTGTGCATAGCATGTTCAAGTCCCCAGGTTCAAACCTAACCAAAATAGCAGACATACTGTGAGGTGGGGCTGTTTTTATTCATATTTCACAATTGAGAAAATTGAGGCTTATAAAAGTTAAGCAACTAGCATAAGATCAGAGTTCTTAATTGGCAGAGCCAGAATTCAAACGCAGATGATATGTTAAAGCTCAAAACTAATACCCCTTTATTGACTTGTAGGAAAAGAGGATATTCTAAACACATCAGGGGAATAAGGGCAGGGAAGGGAGGGAACATCAGCATTGACTTTTCACCTTTGATATGGCAGACTTCACTTTATAAACATACCTCATTTATAAGGTAAGGTAGGTAATACAGAATCCTTTTTGCAGATGAGAAAAGTGAGTCTCAAGGAGGTTAATTAGGTTAGGTTACCTGTTACATGGCAGGTTACATGGCTGTTACATGACAGAATCAGGATCAAATCAGGTCTGCCTGACTCCAAGCTCTGGGAAACAGAAAGTAGGTAACACAGTTTGTTTCCAGGTAGATGTTGAGTTCATTTTCAGTGGATAACAGTATCTTTCACCTGCCAGGTTAAAGACTAAAGGAGCACCTGAGATGACTGAGTGGTGCAGGGTAAAAAGGTCAAAAGACCAGGCCTCTCACGGATATCACAGGCAGATCCCAGGGCTTCCTCAGATTTCCTGTTTGCCTTCCTCAGAGTTCACTGTTCTCAGTTCCTGGTTCCAGGTCAGCAGCCAGGCTAACAAGAACCTGCTGGCTGAGTCCTACAATGTGATTCATCTGGCCAAGGCCAATCCCTCCTCCTCCTTCTACCCTGAGAATTTCCAGATGCCCCTCTGCTCCTTCCATTTTACTGCAGCTCAGGGTCCCCAGAAACATCTGGCTTTGTTCCATCTCTCTTTGCAGCACTGAACAAGAAATCCAAAAAGATCAGCAGAAAAGAAGCAGAAAAGAGGACAAGATCTTCCAAGGTAGGCTTGGGAGTTTTCATTGTTGGGGTGGGACCAGACTTAAAAGAGGAGGACCCCTAAGCTGCGGCTAAAAACAAAATAAAACATTTTCCAGGCCTATATTAACCAAAGAACTGAAAGCTACCTAAAGGATTCCCAGTGTAGAGTCCTCAGGATCTCGCCCCCCCCACACACACACACACACATAGAAGCCCCCAGGAGAGGAAGTTCACTGACCAAAATAGCATATCTACTGAAAAGTAGCTTCTGATACTGGTTCAGCCCCTTGTCTGAAAATTCACCATTGCTCAGTCTTTCCAAGGAGTTATTTCAGAATCACTTCCACAACCTTTGCTGTATCTGAGTTTCACCTACTTATTTCAAATCAAAACTTTTAAAAATATAGAATGATAAAAGTGGTATCACTATTAATAGAAAAATAAGTGAAAATAAAATATTAGTGAAGTCTCGCTGGATGGTACTGTCTGCTAAATGCTGTAACTCTGAGGCCTCAGCTCTGTGTTAAAAGGCATATAGTGTTAGAGAAACATTAAGGACATATCAGCACCAAACTGAGCCTTTCAAGTTAAAAGAGATATTAAAAAGAATCCTTTCTCACTATATGACACCTCAAATCATTGCACCATAATACAGGTCCCCACACTTTGGGAAATACTGGATGTACACATTATTCCTGTTTTAATGTGCCTCCATTTATCAGATCAACTGTAACTACAGCAGAAGCAGTGGATTAGATATTGGGAGGTAGAACCTGGCATACTGTGTGAACTTGAGAAAGTCTCTGCTTCTCTGGCCCTGTTTTGCTGGCTGTAAAGAAATAAGCAGATCAGATGATTGACGATTTAAGTATAATGGATTAATATATTTACTTGCTAGGCACTGGGAATATACAGTGAACAAAAGAGAAACATCCCTGCTTCTACAAAAGTTACATTCTTGTGGGGAAAAGAGGTAAACAGCAAATAAATAGGTAAAATAAACTCAGATGATGAAGGCTGTGAAGAATTTAAGCACAATGATGAAAGAAAATGAAGGAAAGACTAGTCATAAAAGGCCTAAAGAAATAGCATTGAAATAAAAACTCAGTAACCTAGAGTAGCAATATCTAATAAACAATGTGGACCATATATAGAACTATAAATTCTCTAATAGCCACATTCAAAAAATAAGAAACAGCTACAGTTAATCTTAATAACTTAGCCCAACGTATTTAAAATATTAACATTTCAACATGCAATCAGTTCTAAGTTATTGAAATCTCATTTCCTATGCTAAGTCTTTGAAAACTGGTGTAAGAGCTGTTGCAGCACATCTCAATTTCAATGCTACATCTTCAACAAAGTGAAGTGTGGTCCTGACAAAATAAACTTGTGTGTAATGGCTAAAAAAAATTTTTTTACAATGCTTCCGTTTTTAAATTAATTAAAATTAAATAAAACAGCCTGGGGTGGAGGCACACGCCTGTAGGCCTGTAATAACCAGCGCCTCAAAAGACTGAGGCAAGAGGATCGTCAATCAGCCAGTCTTGGCAATTTAACAAGACCCTCAGCAACTTTGCTAGCCTCTGTCTCAAAATAAAAAATTAAAAAAGGACTGGGGAATGTAGCTCAGTGGTAAAGCGCCCCTGGGTTCAATCCCCAGTGTCAAAAATAAAGGACTAAGGGGCTGGGGGTAGCTCAGTGGTAGAATGACCCTGAGTTTCATCCCCAGTACTTAAAAAAAAAAAAAAATTAACAGAAAATTCAGTTCCTCAGTTGCACAAGACACATTTCTGCACGGAGTAGCCACATGTGGCTGTGGTTACTTGTTTTGGACAGCCAGCAAAGAATGACCCCAGGCTCGAAAGTAGCAAGTTCTAAGATCCCACAGCAAAAACTCATTTGCTGTGTAGTCAGGTCTGAGGCTGGAGGCCTGTGGAGATGCTCCAAGAGCCCGGGCTGCTGAGCACACACCTGTAATCCCAGATACTAGTGAAGATGAGGCAGGAGGAAGGCAATTTGAGGAGACCAGGTCTCAAAATAAAAATAGAGCAGGGGGTGTAGATCAGAGGCAGAAGTGAGGTCCTGAGTTCATTCTAAGTACATGCAGAAACTACAGGAAGGCTTTAAGCCAGAGTGGGATGCGATCTTAGGTCTTCCACAAGGTTCCTTTAGTGCCCCGGAGGATGGACTGTAAGGGACCAGAGCGACAGCGGGGAGAAAATAGTGGCCTGGCCCTGGGTAGCCGCAGCGGAAGTGAAATGCGGAGAACTCCGGATCTACTGCTACTGTGAAGACACAACTAACAGGAATTGCGGATAGCATAGTTTAAAACTGGAGCTGAGTGGGGTCCCCTAGGGATAGGAAGAAGCCAGGTGAAAGCCAGGTAAGTCTGGACGGAAATCCAGAAGTGGAAGGGGGTGGCCTGATTGGGGGAACGGGCGGGAACCAACTGCGGTGCCCTGTGAACATGAGTGGGGCGGTCGCTGGAAGCTGTGCGGAGGTGGCTGGACCGGGGCCTTCATAGCAGCTAATCTTCAGGGCCAGACGATGAGCAGGGCAGGCCTGGCCAGCTCCAGCAGTCCTGGCATTTCCCCTACAGAAAAAGGCTTCGATGAAGGAGGTGGCACGGCCCCGGCCCACTCGGCCCGCGCCCTGCGTGGCCACTCGTGACAGCTGCAAGTCGCCGGCGCCAGCCTGCTGCGACCCGTGCGCCTCCTGCCAGTGCCGCTTCTTCGGCAGCGCCTGCTCCTGTCGCGTGCTCAACCGCAACTGCTGAGTGCGTCCACTCCCGGCGGCCGGCGGGGAGGGCGAGGCGGGGGGCGGGGCTTCCGGGGCGGGGCTTGGTGGGGCTTCTGGGGCTCAGGGAGTGCTTCTAGGGCTGGGGACTCTAATAAGTGTTTCCTGCTGGGACAGCTGCGAGCGGAGCTACCGGGATTGGGGCGGGGTTTCCAGGAGGCGGGACTTGGAGGAGTCCTCTGGTTTACCCTAATATCTGAATATAGCATAAGTAGGCTGCTCGAAGTTGTGTGTCTTTTTCTTTAAAGAACCAGAAAGCTCGCTCTCCCATGGTCGAGCCTCCCCCGCCGCCAAGTCCCGCGGAATGCGCAGGCGCTGCTCTCCTGGGGGTGGGGAAGCCCGGCTAGCCCGGCCCACCGCTGCACTTGGGACGTTCTGGTCTGTGCCCTACCTCTAAACCTGGGAACTCCGAGGTTGCCTCAAAATCAGGGAGTGCAGACCAGTCTGGCAGAAAGGAGCCATCAAGGAACCGCCTTTCCGTCCTTCACCTTTTCTAGTTCTAAGGAGCTCTCCTCAGTGCCCTCTCTCCGCCCACAATCCCCAAAAGAACATAAGAAATGTTAGAGGGAGCCGGGCGTGGTGGCGCACGCCTGTAATATGGGCGACTTGGGAGGCTGAGGCGGGAGGATCACGAGTTCAAAGCCAGCCTCAGCAATTTAGCGAGGCCCTAAGCAACTCAGTGAGACCCTGTCTCTAAATAAAATACAAAATAGGGCTGGGGATGTGGCTCAGTGGTCGAGTGCCCCTGGGTTCAATCCCTGGTTCCAAAAAAAAAAAAAAAAAGAAGGAAAGAAAGAAACGTTAGAACTCCATACACAGTCTTGCTGGGCTGTTGGTTCCGCGGGGTTTGCCGATAAAGATGATTGGCTGATTGTGACTGGATGTTTGCTGTGGACTTCAGAGTCTTAGGAGGCTCCCAAAGGTGCCACTGAGGCCTACAGGCCAGACTTAGGTCTCCCCCGGGGGGAGTTTCTTCCACCCACGGCTAAATATAAATGCTGATCCCCAGGCATTTCTAACTCTCATAACCTAGAGTTTGGGCTCTAGAAAGCAAGAATAGGGGTCCCTCCTCACTTCCCACCCCAGCTCTATCAGCAAGCCCAGAGGCAATGGGCCTGGGCCTGGCATGTATTCACTAATCCTTGTGCTCAATTATCAGAGTGTTGTTGCCAAAACGTGTTTCGAGCTATTCCCTGAAATTCCAGACTCTCAAAACTGTGAGAAATTGAGGTGCAGCTGTTCAACCTCGGGACTGCATGGGCTCCAGTGTACTGTTTTTGAATCCAAAAGAAAGAACTTGGAGGGCTGTTCGGAGAGGGTTTGGACATTTTTATTACTCACGTGCTGGGGAGGGTGGAAAGCAGGACAGGATAAAATGGAGGGCTGCAGCAGCCTACAAGCAAGGGGAACATATAATATGGTTTCATGCCCACTGTGCAGATGGATTTCTTCAGATGTTTTATGAGTACATTCTTTTACTTTACTTACAAGGTCATTCTCCTTTGATCTTCACCTAAAGATTGGAGACAAGGGAAGTGGCCAGTTTTCCCTCTCCATTTCCTCCGTTATCCTAGGCACTGACTAGTGTTTATCCCAACAGCAGCATTGTATATTTGAAAGAGCACAGAGAAAGGAAGCACCCAGATACTGTTTTGAGGAGTGAGGGGTCAGAGACGGGAGCAGTGTCTATAAGGAAGGGCCAGCCAGGGTGCAGGGTAGCTTGGAAATTCCCAGATCCTTGAGGAGAAGGGCTCCAGCTGACATCTTCTTCTTGTTCTGCTTGGCCGAAGGCACCCTTGCCAGTAGGGAAAAGAGCCGAGAAGATACCACCTGTAAGTGCCCCGTGGCAGCCAGAGCCATTCCCCAAGAAATCACTGCAATGGTGGTTACAGAAGATGACACTGAAAAGGGCCAGTGCCATAAAAGATTCTAGAGAGAGGCCATGAGGCAGGAAAACATGGATCCCTTACTTCAGTGCTGATTAACCACCATATATCTCTGTCTTTGGGGGTGAGGACAGTGAGGCTCAGGATCCAACATTTGTGGGACACCTACTCTGACCCTCTTGTCCACTTAATTTTTCCTCTTCCAAACTCTTTAAAACTCCTTTCTTGCCACAGACTTTTTCCCAGCTGGAGACCCAAGTCTGGCCTGTGGTAACATACCTAGTATGGAAACAATGAGCCAAACACCTTTCTCCAGCAGACCCTGTGTTGGCGTAGTAACCACCTGGACAGAGCCCAGAAGAGAAGATGGGTACTCTCCAGGCTAGGATGTCCACACAACTTTGCACCCTGGGCAAGTCTTTGTTTCTCTTTGAGCTTCCATTTATTTGTGTATAAAATGGGAAATAATCATTCCTGCTGTTCTTGCTATAAATCCAAGTACTGTTGTTTTTTGTGCCTAACACAACAACCACACACCCCCACACAGAGGCGCTGCCAGTTGCTTGTTTTGTTTTCTGTCATTAGGTTACATGCCCACAGGGCAAAAATCTTTTGTCCCTTGTACCACAGCAGTTGCTGAGTAAATGTCATCAGTAATGAACATTTGGGGAGCATATGCAGCAACTGCTCCTTTGTTTTCCAGACACTGTTCAAAAGCTAGGCCCTATCCGCCCCCCCAATATGGGTGGGGGAGGCAAAGCTAAAGACCAAGTCCATTAGTAACAAAGCCATTTAGCTGCCAGGTCCAGACAGTCACATGCAGGGCTAATCCATCCATTCATTATTAACCTAAATGTATATGGAGGACCTACTATGTACCAGGTGCTATAAATACTGTGGAAGAAGTCAAACATGAATGCTTTCCCTACAGATCTTATGATCCAGTAGTCCATGACCTTTGGCCCTTGCTGGAGGCTAGAGCAATTGTTAGTACAAGAATTCCTTCCTTCAGACTCTGTTGGCTCAGATCCCTAATTTAGTATTTACCTGCCCAAGTTTCCCTTCTGTTTGAGATCCTGAGATTCTTCCACCTTTTCAGAATTCCTCATCAAATCTTAGGGTCCTGAGGGCATGGTTCTGCAAAACTCTGTCCAGTTTGATGACCAGAACTGAAACTCACATTGTGGCTCAGAGTTACAGTTCTATTGTTGGGAGTGTTAGGTCTAAGTGGGCGGCTGCAGGGGGAGAGAGCACGGTTACAGGGAGGATCTGGATACTCCATCTCAAACTCCAGTAACACTATTATTCATTTCTACCCCCAACCCCCGCATTTACACACAGGCACACACACACACAAACACACACACATGCTAGGACTGGGCAAGTGCTGTAGCACTGAGCTCCGACCCCTCTTTCACACACAGGGTGAACTCTGTCCTGGAAAGCTTTGCTTTACCTTTATGACTATTGATTCATAATCATTTCTTCCTCTAGGGCATGGTCTTGAATTTGTGCCCAGAGTTTTCACAGTGTAGCCTTGAATAAGTCACTTCCAATGCAACCATTTTGTTACCCTTTGTAATCGGTGCCAAGTCCTGCTTCCTCAGGTGTTGAAGAATAACGCCGTAGAAGCAGACCGAGGTGAGTGTAGAGTGGAAAATAAAGTTTTATTAAAGAAAAGTAAAAGCAGACTTCTCTTGGGTGGAAGAAGGGGACCCAAAGGCGGAATCCGTGTGGCGAGTAACTCCTGTCCTTTTTATAAGTTTTTTTTTTTTTTTTTTTTTTTTTTAAGTCCCCCGGGGTTCAATCCCTGGTACTTTTTTTTTTTTTTCTTTTTTGCGGTGCTGGGGATTTGAACCCACGGCCTTGTGCTTGCGAGGCAGGCACTCTACCAACTGAGCTATATCCCCAGCCCTATATAAGTTTTATTCTCTTGTTACCTTCCCCCCTCATTCTTCCTCTCTGTTTAGGCCCACTTTTGCAGGTGAGTGGCAAAAGCGGGAAAAGCAGATGGGCAGGGGAAGGGCTGAAGCGATAGCAGGTAATGTCCCGGGGTGTTAATTAGCAACTCTTTACCTATAGTTCTCAATAAGGGCAGGTAAATCTGGTTATCAATGGGTTCCGGAGATCTTTGATATTCCATTCCCCAGGGCAGCCTCCAACTTCCTGATGTAGGTGTTTTTTCATGTCCTTCATTTTCTCGATTTGACCCGATTTCTTTTATTTCTACACTAACTACCTAACAAGTTCTGGCAAGAATTAAATCACTCAGAGTATTTTAGCTAGCCAAAGTGGGATGGGGTGAGAGGTTAATCTGCAGGACAGATTTGGAGACCTCACAGGAAAGGCTAGGGGGTGCTAGAGGAGCCAAGTGGCAGAAACCAATGGACAATGGCTTCAGAGCAAGGCCACAGGTATACGTAAATGAGCTTCAACCTCTTCAGTCCTTGCACTGGACCATTCAGAATTCCTGTTCCCAGCGGTCTGATTGACCTGACCTGGTGCCTATGAAAGGGTAGTCCATCTTGATTGGCAACTGACAGTTCCACAAAGTCCCTCTGTAATATGGGAGGGTTAATTCTCCAGGAGAAAATCAAGGATATGGTTCCTGTGAGGAGCAAGATCCATAATTGGCTACTAAGAGGGGACTGGACTCTGAACCTATTCTGAGGATGCTTCCAGTTCCAGAATTCTGTGACATACTCTAAAGCAATGATTTTCAATTTTAAAGAAAGATGTGAAGGCTGAGCACGTAGCCCTGATTTTCTTTTTTTTTCAATGCTGGGGATAGAACCTAGGTCCTCAATGCATAGTGGGCAAGGGCTTTCCCACTGAGTTATGCTCTCAGTCCCAGGTGAAGTCTTTTTTTTTTTTTTTTTTTTTTTTGGTGGTGCTGGGGATTGAACTCAGGGCCTTGTGCTTGCAAGGCAAGCACTCTACCAACTGAGCTATATCCCCAGCCCCGAAATCTTTTTTATTTATTTATGTTTTATTTTTTTAGTGCCAGGGATTGAACCCAGGGGCACTTAACCACTGAGCCACATTCCATTCCCAGCCCTTTTTCTTTTTTCTTTGAGACAGAGTCTCACTGAATTACTTAGGGCCTCACTAAGTTGCTGAGACCTACTGAGGCTTACTTTGAACTTGCAATCCTCCTCCCTCAGCCTCCTAATGGCTGGGATTATAGGCCTGTGCCACCATGCCTGGCTCCCAGATGTAATCTTAAAGGGGAACCTCTTTGAATGATATACACATACACACTAAAACTTTTTCTTTCTTTTTTTTTCCCCTGGTGCTGGGAATTGAACCTAGGGGCACTTAACCACTGAACCACATCCCCAACCCTGTTTTAAATTTTATTTAGAGACAGGATCTGGTTGAATTACTTAGGACCTCACTAAATTGCTGAATCTGGCTTTGAACTTTCGCTCCTCCTTGCCTCAGCCTCCCAAGCCACTGAGATTACAGGCATGAGGCACTGCATCTAGCCTCACACTAAAGCATTTTAAATTAGTATGTTGTTGGACTGGAGATGTGACTCTGTGGTAGAGCACTTACTTCACATACATGACATCGTAGGTTCAATCTCCAGCACTGAAAAAAAAATTAGTTTTTTATAATGTTGCGCACACAAATTTGAAATCAGATTCAATATTAACAGTTGTCCTCCTATATCAGCCTTGGCAACCAGTTTTTTCTCATCTTTTGTTTTGGTTGGACAGTACTGAGAAAGGTATAAATCACACAGAGAAGTTGTTGTAAAAAGGTTTTAAAAGCTCACCCTGTGACCTCAGAACAGTTTTTTATTAAACAGAAACAGTAAAGGGTTTATTTCAGAATTTGGTCCAGGTGATTTCCAATGTGTTAAATTTGGTGCACAGCACATCTAAACATATGTTTTTATTGCATCTTTTCAAAGGCTTCAATGTTGTTTGTCTTGGGGGTACCAGGAATTGAACTCAGGGGCACTTGAACACTAAGCCACATCCCCAGCCCTATTTTATATTTTATTTAGAGACAGGGTCTCACTGAGTTGCTTAGTGCCTTGTTTTTACTGAGGCTGGCTTTGAACTTGAGATCCTCCTGTCTCAGCCTCCTGAGCCACTGGGATTATAGGCGTGCGCCACTGTACACAGTCAAAGGCTTCAATATTTTTAAAAGTGGAAATCGAAGCGTATGATTTCACAGAAGCAATATACTTGGAAAAAACAAACAAACAAACAAAACCACTACCCTGAAGGGTAGACGACCTCAGGGCTTCAGACCCCTTCTTGGATTGTGGACCACAGGTCAACTAACTGGCAGTCATCAGATCTTTATTCTAAATTCTTCCATCTGTTTGAACAACCACAGTTCTAGCATCTGCTACCCCCAGTCATACAACAGAAACTTTACAAAGCAATTTGACTTCAAGGACCAATTCCTATGTGTGAAGAGGGTAAGTGAAAAAAAAAAAAAAAAATGAAGAAAACTAGCCACACCATCTGTAGTCCATTTCAGATTAACCTAGAATAGAGTTGTTACTTTTTCTTCTTTCATGGGCCAAGGTACAGGTGTGTTTAGAGGGAAGCTGTGAAGGAGGAAAGGAATGTCTTTTGTTCTATCAGTAAAGTCCTTGAAAATTGTTAAATGCTTGTTTTCACTCCAGAAAGGAGCTTTCTACTGATACCTAGCAGAGGAAACAATAGCTAATTACCAGCTTCCAGCTAGATTGCAAAATCTGGGAGATAGTGCAAACTCTGGGAGATAGTGATGATGCCAATGACAATGCTTGTGCTTTCTTGTTGTCTGGGGAGACCAGCAACGAGCTTCATTGAATCCTGAAGGTTTTCACACCTTCCGGAATCCCTCTTTAGGATTCCTGTACCCAGTGGTCTGTGTAGGCTTTACAGCAAGAGTAAAACGATGGCTTCTTGAATCCAAGCACAACTCCCAGGGTAAGCTCCTGGAGGCACTCTTGCACCAAAAATTTCTAACCTAAGTTTTAAAGTCCTGCATTTGAGTCTGGACCAACTTGAGCCATGTGCCTGTTTTGAGTCAGTCTGGACAGCTGATCAATGAGGAAATGATTGAAGCGATTGACCAGGTCTGGCTTACATCAGCACCCATTGGCTGCCTCTACTACCTCAAGCAGGTTTCCTGCTTTGTCCTCTGAGGTAGTCCGAGTTTCAGGGATGACAATCTGTACTTCTGGGTTTTCCTGAAAACTCAAATCTCCAAAACAGAGTTGACCGCTGCTGACTGCTTCCTACAGTTCTCTAGCAGAAATAGGTCCCCCTTGGCTGGGAATATAGCTCAGTTCTTAGAGTGCTTACCTGTCAAGCACAAGGCCCTGGGTTCAATACCCAGTGCGCGCGCGCGCGCGCGCACACACACACACACACACACAAAGAAAAAAGAAATAGGTCCCCATGACTTTTCCTGAGTTTTAGGCCATGCTACTCCAAGCTTTCTAAAGTCATTACTTCTGTCCCAGATAGGACTTGATAGTGCATCTAGCCCAGCAGGACCTTCCTACCACAGCCTGCTACACGGAAAAGGGCATGGAGCTTGATGGTCAGGGAAGAGCCCTGACAGAGGCAGGCAGGATGCCCAGAACTACTGAGTGACTATGGAAAAGTCACTTACATTCTCTGGGCCTCCATCTCTCCTATTCAAATGCTTGCTTTTGTGCTATAGATGCTGTAAGGTCCTTCCTATGATCGTATGATTTCTCTAGAGTGTTTTCTAAGTATTCTGAATTCCCTGTCCTCAAAACAAGTCTCTCTGCTTCGCCTGACACAGACCTTAAAACTTGACATTAAACTCTTCACAGAGCCGAGCATGGTGGCACATACCTGTAATCTCATTAACTCAGGAGATATGAAGGAAGATTGCAAATTTGAGGCATCTCAGCAAATTAGTGAGACCCTAAGCAACTTAGTGAGAATCTGTCTCAAAATTAAAAATTAAAAAGGGCTGGGAGTATAGCTCAGTAGTAAAGTTCAATTTCAAGTACAAAAATCAATACAAAACCAAAAAAAAAAAACCTCTTCATATAAATACTGTCATTTGAACATCAATACAACCATTGATGTAGTTATGTTTTTTGTTTTTTTAAAAACTGGTGCTTAACCACTAAGCCACATCTCTGGCCCTTTTTATTTTTCACTTTGAGACAGGGTGTCACTAAGTTGCTTCAGGCCTCACTAAATTGCTGAGGCTGACTTTGAACTGGCAATTCTCCTGCCTCCTGAACTGTTGGGATTAGTCATACGCCACTGTGCCTAGCCAATGTAGGTATTTCTATTCCTGTCCCAAATAACATGATCAATCAACAGCAGACCCACGTATTCTCCTTCCAAATCTCAGATCACTGCTCTACAAACCCTTAAGCCTCATCTACCCTTCTCCCTTTCCTGGAAGAAAAAAAAAAAAAAATACTGGCAAGGGCCCAGGTCTGATACTGCACAACCCTCAGCTTTTTTTTTTTTTTTTTGTGCGGTGCTTGGGATACACTCTACCAACTGAGCTATATCCCCAGCCCTCCCAGCTTTTTTTTTTCTTTTTTCTGTTTCCCTTCCAGTGCTGGGGATCACACCCAGGACCTTGCATGTTAGGCAAGTGCTCTACCACTGACATCAGGAATAGGGGTAGGGAAGAGGAGATACATCATCATCTTTCATTATGAGTACCTGGTCAGTCACACATGTGACAGATTAGCAGACCTATCCAGAGGTACATCTGAGGCCAGTTGTGAAAGGAGGGTTTTAAAGAAAACAGAAAACAAAAAACAAAGGAAAGGGTCTGAGAACTGGCAAGAATCTCCAAAGAGTAAAGGAATGCAATAAAACAACAGAAACCAGAACACCCGAGGGACCAGAGATGGGGGATTGCATGGAAAGAAACATCTGGAAACATCCACCTGTGCCTGGGTAGAAACAGATGCACACAGGGAGGGGTCCTAGGAAGGAGCTGCTCAGCTGCTATGCAGCATAATCTCACCAGCTCACAGAGCAGCAGCTTCCCCCTCTTCTGAGTCATCACGCCAAAAGCCACCAAGGTAGTTGAACTGAGGTGAGGCTTAACAGACTTCTCTGCTGGCAGTCTTGCCTTTAGGGGAGTTACTGATCCTAGTGTTGGGGAGCCTTAAACCAAACTTGTTTTCCCCTAAACCTGGGCCTGCAGTTGGGGAAAGGACTTGGATTTTTGGTCTGAGTCCAACCTAGTATAAAGCCAGCTCATTCTCATGGCTCCTCTCAGAGCCTCAGTTTCCTATTACATAACACAGGGAGTCAAGTCTTGACAAAGTTTTCATAAGGAACAAGATAACACCTAAAAAATGCTTAACACAAGGCCTGGCACATAATAGGCGTGCAAAGTAGTAGCAGTGGGTATGGTAACAGATCTGTTCTCACCATTGGCTTCATGATCAGCTGGTGTGTTCCTGGCAATTGGTAATAGTTGAATTATCAAAGTTTACAAATTATTTTCAGTCATATCATATATACATGCAATTTATACAACTTCAATTATGTGCACTGGGGAAAAATAGGTGAGGATCACTCAAGAGTAAGACACCCTGATGAGTATCTAAGCCCAAGTGAGTTATGAGCCCCTCATGCCTATGGGCCAGAGTGTGACTGAAGGCTCAAGGGTTTTGCTTGACATCACATCTTTAGATAGACACAATACCTTTATTTTATTTGTTTACTTTTATATGGTGCTGAAGATCAAACTCAGTGCCTCACATGTGGTAGGCAAATGTTCTACCACTGAGCTACAGCCCCAGCCCTTGACATCACATCTTTAAAATGTAAGGTGAGTCCCCACTCGGTACACTTTAAAAATACAACAGGCATGGTGGCACACACTTGTAATTCCAGTTACTTCTTGGGAAGGGGAGGCAAAATCTCAAGTTCAAGGTCAGCCTTAGGAACTTAGTGAAACCCTATCTTGAGATTAAAAAAGGCCTGGGGATACAGCACAGGGGGAGAGCACCTGAGTTCAATTCCCATTACTGCAAAAACAAAACAGCAAACAAGACCCTTCTTGGCACTCAGATGCATTTGCCCTCAAACAGAAGAGGAAGACTTACAATGCCAAATACAGGCAAGGGAGTGTCAAGAATAGGGCTGACTTACAATTGGAAAGCTTGCTGAAAAACAGTCAGCCTTAATCTCTGGTGCCTCACAGTCCCTTGTTTATTCAGTTCAAGTCTACAACTCTTGCCCACCTTATATCCCCTCACTCAGTTCTCACGCTGTTCTGCTTAGAATACCCTTGACTTCAATTTCTGCTAAAATCTTCAAGTTCTTTCAAAATCTACTCAAGCACCACTTCTTCCCTGATGCCTTTCTCCTACTGCTGCCAGGTACTCTAAAGCTGGGCAGAAAAGGGGAAATGCCAAGAGATGGCAAAGCTGCTTGTGTCCATGCTTTCTGAATGACTCCAGCTGGTGGGGTTCACTAAAACATCCCAACATCTCCATCAGGCTTTCCATTCAGTGGATGACCCTTTGAACAGTTTGGTTACTCTTTTTTTTTTGGAACCAGGGATTGAACCCAGGGGCACTCAACCACTGAGCCACATCCCCAGCCCTATTTTGTATTTTATTTAGAGACAGGGTCTGAGTTGCTTAGGGCCTTGCTAAGTTGCTGAGGCTGGCTTTGAACTCGTGATCCTCCTGACTCGGCCTCCCAAGTCGCTTGGATTACAGGCGTGCGCCACCATGCCCGGCTTCTTCTACAAAATTAGCTAAAAATATAAACCCCTGGCACACTAGTGATCCATAAGTAATAGTCTCCTCATGGTACACTCGATTAATCCAAAGAAAAGTGGAAATGGGGAGAAAAAAATACAAATGGGAACACACACACACACACACACAGGAAAATACAAACAGGAATTACAATACTTATAAATGGGTTAAATTCACCAATTAAATGGTTATAGAAACAGGTTATTTATAAGACACATCTGAAAAGATAAAGTTCCCTGAAAGAAAAAAAAAGAGTCCTCTTTTTACCAATCCTTCCAAGTCTAAGAACCTGCCAGCAGCTCTTACAATCTCACATTGAGACAACCCCTTGTCTTCTCAATGCTTCACCAGTACAATGACTATAACCTCTAGTTCAAGTACTATAGCACTGGCAGTAGATTATGTGTATGATAAAGGCTCAAAATTCTTTTAGGCACCAAAATTTTATTTACTTTCCTTTCTTTTTAACATTCTAAACAATATATAAACATCATAAACCAAAATTAATCTTTTTTTGACCCAGGGTTGTGGCAGGAACTATCATGTTACAAAGTGGTGACAGATTTATGCCTGTTTATGTTTTTCTGGCCTCTCTCAACCTCTGGCTATCACTTCTCTTGTCCTTTCTTGGCTGTCTATTAACAGTCTATTCTAACCCCTATGAAATAGGAGTTCTGAGGTTTGAGAAGGTCCAGTAGGAAGTAAAAGAAGCTGTCAGGAACATTCGAACTCCATGGTTCTTCTTTGTCTTTGATATAGCTCATTTTTATCTGTCATAGGCTGAAAAACCAGTGAAGTGATAAACCAAGCACACAGATTTTAGTCCACAGACCAGGTGAGGGCCTGTTCAAAATGCATGGGCTTTGTGACCACCACTACCAACTTCCAGTCTAAGAAAGCACTGACTAATGAGCAGTTCCAAGACCCTGAGCTCAAGGTTCCCCGTGGATATCTCCCCTGTATTTGCATCTTGACCAGGGTCTCTCAATTCCCCTTGCCACACTTGGAACAGTGAGGGATGCAGCAGATGCCAAAGGCTGAGTGCCCAGTCCCAGCAAATTGATGGGGGACATTGACAAAGTAATTGCAAAGTTGGTGCCATTTGCTCTTGGAGGAGAAGTGGGCCTGGACAAGGATGGTAGATGGAAGGTGACAGGCGGTCCTGGCTCAGTAGCGGTAGTGATCAGGCTTGAAGGGGCCATCACGGGACATGCCCAGGTATTGGGCCTGCTTTTCCGTCAGCTTGGTCAGCTTCACGTTAAGTTTGCCCAGGTGGGCTTCAGCCACTGCCTCATCCAGCTAGAGAGAAACAAAGAAAAACCTGGAATTAGTGACATGTTCTGGGACCCTGCACTTGTATCCAGCTACCAAGAGAGGCAGAAACTATTCTGTTGGGGTATCTGCCAACAGAACACATTACCCCTCATTCTATTCCCTCAGCCAGCCTCAGTGGGTTTGCTGTTTGGGCTGCACATCTCCCTGCCAAGTAGCCCCAATGGGTCCACTGATTATATTCCTTCCTCATCTTCCACCAATTTAAGCAGCTGACTACAATGTTTCTTTGGAATTTATCTACATCCAGGACATATTTTCCATGACAGGTAGAGTCAGGGGCATTCTAATTCCACTGGGATTCCTAAGTAGAGAAGAGTATCAGTCTCGGTTCACCAGTAGCAAGTCTATTCGACAAGTGAAAAATAGAGAAATCAAGAGCCAAGAGACAGAGAAAAACAGAGTTATGGAGCTGGGGGTGTCGCTAGTGGTAGAACACATGCTCAGCGTGTACAAGGCCCTGGGTTCAATTCCCAGCAACCCCCCTACCTAAAAACAATCAAAGATATGATGACACTGAATCCTGAATCCAGTGTGTGGATCTTAGACTTCCCCACTATGCTGCCTTTTTCCTAATCAAACTATTTCCTTTTTTGATTAAAATATATCCATATGAGAAAGGCTTAGGGTTTGAACCCCAGCACCACAAAAATAAATGAATTAATAAATAAATAACTAAATACATCCATACATTCTTTGATACTCCTTCCTTCAAGAGGAAGAACCTCACCAGGCTTAGTGTTTCATGCCTGTAATCCCAGCGACGTGGGAGGCTGAAGCAGGAGGATTACAAGTTTGTGGCCAGTCAGGGCAACACAACAAGACCTTACCCCCCCCCCCCCCCCCAAAAAAAAAAAAAAAAAAAAAGAGAGAGAGAGAGAGAGAGAGAGAGAGAGAGAGAGAGAGAGAGAGAGAGAGAGAGAGAGAGAAATCCTAATTCCCCGTCCCTTGAATGACTCAATTCTAATGAACAGAATAAAGCAGAAGTAATGAGAATGACTCTGGAGACAAGGTCATAAAAAGCAATGTGACTTCCTCCTTGCTCTCCCCTGGGTCACTCACTCAGGGAAGCCAACTGCCATCTCATGAGGACACTTAAACAGCCATATGGAGAGGCCCAGGAGAGAGGAACTGAGATCTCCGATCAATAGTCATGTGAAGGTAGATCTTTCAACCCAGTCAAGCCAACAGATGATTGAAGCCCTGGCAGAAATCTTGAGTGCAACCTCTTGAAAATGATCTTGAGTAAAAACCAGACAGCTAAGCTGATCTCAAATTCCTACCCACAGAAACAGAAATAAATGTCTGTATACAACTCAGTGGTAGAACATCCCTGTGCTCAATCCCTGGTACCAAAAACAGGAAGGTTAAAAAACAAAACAAAACAAAACAAAAAAACACCGGCCATCCCCTTTTACCAATGAGGAGGTCAAGGCTCTGAAAGATAGAACAACGTGCCCAAAGTCACATAGCTAGTGAATGATAAAGCTAGGATTTAAACTAAGGTCCATCTGGCTCCCCAGATGTGTATCAAGCATCTGAGCTGTGGCCTCCAGGGCTGTTCTGAAGAAATGGAGCAGAAATCAAGAGGGATGGAGGCTGGAGTTATGAGAGGCAAACCTCCAACTCTGACCAGTGCCAGAATACATGAAAGGAGTCTGAAAATAAGGTCAAGAAGCTGCACTCAGAAAAGGGTCAATTCTGAGTGTGGCTGTCACTCTCTCAGTTTCAAGCTCTGGGTGGGGCCTCTCCCTTCCCTGAGGGCCCCAAGTCCCATCCCAGGATGGCATGACAGCCTCTAATCACAGGTCGACTGGGAGAGCTTTTACACTCCCAAATGGTTTCACATCTACTGTTTCACTGGAGTCTCACACACATCGCTAAGAGGCAGGAAGGGCAGGGTTTATCCTGGTATTTAACAGATGAAGAAACTGGAGCCCCGAGAAAGTAATATGGCCTCAGGTGATATGCAGGCAAAGGCAGGACCAGTTTGGCCCCAAATCCATGTCAGGTCTAGAGGCAGAGTGAAGGCTTCCAACCTGGAGGACCAACTAAACCATCCCTTTGCTTGCCCCAGCCTAACTCAGGATGCCTTTCCTTTTCCCAGCACCCACATCAGAAGGCACGTGTGCCATAATGGTTAAACAGACCCTACAACAAACCTGAGGACCTGGCAGGCTGCACAGAACAGGGTAACTTGAAGGTCCTGCTGGGTAAAACGTTTGGTCCAACAAGACAGTGGCCCAGGAACACAAAGGTGAAGGAGTTGGCTGGCCCTGACGGTACATGCTCTAGGTAGGCCTGGAGCAGAGATGCAGTTATCTTTCTAATTCTTCCTCAGTTGGCAGAACCAGCCTTCCAGGTGGTAGAAGGGTGGTGTGAAGATCCCATCACAGCCTCTCTAGCAGCCAAAGGCTGGAGGAGCAAGAGCTACTCTTACTGGTTACGCAACAGGGAAACTGAGGATCAGACAGGGTAAGCCACTCTGGATGTGCTGTAAGGAATCACTCCTCACAGGTTCCTCTGGGCCTCAGTGGTTCTGTTTCCTCTTTTGTCACATGGGGAGAATAATTTTAGCACCGTATAGAACCCTGTGAGGACCTCAAAGAGGGCAGGCAGGCAAACACTTTCCTTATAAACTCTAGCAAACCCTGCGTGGGGAGCCCAGGATCAAACACACAACTCCTGGAGGAGGCAAGAACTCACCTTCTTGGGCAGGAAGTGAACCCCAACGGGGTACTTGTCCGAGTGGGTCCACAGTTCAATCTGTGCCAGCACCTGGTTGGTGAAGGAGTTGCTCATCACAAAGCTGGGGTGGCCCATGGCACAACCCAGGTTGACCAGCCGGCCCTCAGCAAGCAGGATGATGCGGCGCCCATTCTTCAGCCAGTAGCGGTCCACCTGCAGGTCACCAGCAACAGTGAGGGCTGGTGTGGCACAGCCCAGTCTACCCCTGCCTCCCATCCCACCCAGCAGGGACCTGAAATGTACCAGACCAACTTTCACTGAGAGCTGGCACATGCAGTGAATAACTAATAGCCAATAACCTCAAGGTCTGCTATGAGAATTTAATAAGCTGCTACCTGTCCAGTACTTGGCTTTACCTATGAGGCACTCAGTAAGTGCAGCAAATATTACTATTGCCAGATACTCTGTACTAAGTCCTTTACATGTAACCATGACATGTAATCCTAAAACAGCCCTATGATTTAAGTACTACTATCATTTCTCTTTTACAGATAAAGAAACTGAAGTTTACAAGGTTAAATCACTTGCCACTTGTCAGTCTTGACAGACTGAGGACATATCCGATGCTCTCAATTACCATTAGAAAGTTGAATGCATTTATTGATTGGGTTCTTTGCATTTTGGGTGTAAAGTTTTGTTAAGTTCTTTATAAAATGGACTAAGGAACTGGGCAGACTCTTCACAGAAGATGATACACAGGTAATTAACAAATATATGAAAAAGTGTTCATCATCTCTAGTAATTAGAGAAATGCAAATTAAAATCACCCTAAGATTTCATCTAACTCCAATTAGAATGGCTATTATCAGGAATACAAGTGTTGGCGTGGATGTGGGGAAAAAGGCACACTTGTACATTGCTGGTGGAGTTGCAAATTGGTGCAGCCACTCTGGAAAGCAGTATGGAGATTCCTCAAAAAAATTGGAATGGACCCACCATTTGACCCAGCTATCCCACTCCTCGGTTTATACCCAAAGGTCTTAAAATCAGCAAAGTATAGGGATGCAGCCACATCTATGTTCATAGCTGCTCAATTCATAATAGCTAGATTGTGGAACCAACCTAGTTACCCTTCAATTGAAGAATGGATAAAGAAACTGTGGTATATATACACAATGGAATATTATTCAGCCATAAAAAAGAATAAAACTATGGCATTTGCTGGTAAATGGGTAGAGTTGGAGAATATCATGCTAAGTGAAATAAGCCAAGCCCAAAAAACCAAAGGCCAAATGTTCTCTCTGATCAGTGGATGCTGATATATGGGGGGAGAGGGGAGTTATAGGGGGATAGGAAAGAATGAAGGAAGTATGGATGGTGTAGAGGAACATGGGACGGGAGGGATGGGGGAAGGAAAAACAGTAGACTGAGACAGCATTACCCTATGTATATGTAAGATTATATGAATTGTGTGAATAAAAAATAATAAATAAAATTAAGAAAAAAAAAAAAAGTTGAACCCAGCTTAGCAAAGCTTAGCTGAGCTGAGTACAGTGGCGTCAACTTGGGCTGCAAGTCCAAATCACCTTGGGAACCTTAAAAACAGGGAGGCCTGGGCCCACTCCCAGAGATTTCTGTCTGTGTATATGTGTGTGCGTGTGCATGTGTGCCTGTGGGTGAGAGAGAGAGAGAGAGACAGACAGACACTGTGGAGGTTGGGAATCCCTGCTTAAGTGAGTGAACATGAAGTAGAAATTCCCAGCCTCGGTGCCCTCAATCTTCCACTTCTTCCAAGTATCAAAACACACAAAAATTTGCTTTCTCCCTCCTCATGGTACAACAGTGGAGGAAAAGGCAGTGACTCTAACTGCAATGTGATGGGTGCTACACAAGGGGGCTGTACAGGGCACCTGGACACTGCCTGTCACCTTAAGGGCTGGCTAGGAAGTGGGTCCTTTGATCTGGGGCTTAGACAATGGCAAAAAAAATGGGCACTCCTCTGTTCCAAACAGAAGGAGTTGTCTAAAAAGATAACCAGAAACAGGAGCTGTGGTGCAATATGCAGGGAGAGCGGTCCAAGATGGCCTGAAGGTACACGCACTTAAAAGAGACGAAGATGGGAAGAAGGCTGACAAACTGCAGGAATTCTGAGGATGAGAACAGAGCCCAGCTTCAGAGGACAGCTTGGAGGAGAGATGCCCATCATCCTGAAATAACCCTGTGATGCCTTTGTAGAATGTCTTTCTCTCTGCCAGGGAAGCCTGTCTTACCTACCCTGCTGTGGCACCAGGCACTTAGAGAAATGAAGGACCCCTCCACCTAGCTAGGAACTGACACCCCCAGGCTAGCACAGGACCTCCCTAAGGAGAACTCCCACAGGGTAGAGGGCCTGGGAGCAGGGTGGGGCATGTGTGGGTGGTAGGTCCATAGAGGACTGCCTGCCCCCCAGAGGCTCTGGGCTCCTGAAAGTCCTGTGGTGTGGCTCTGATTAGGCAGTGTCAGGGCTTTGGTCAACTGCGTCTACATCTTCTGTACACCATCTCAAAGACAACAAGGCACTAACTCAAAGAACCCCACAATAAGCAGGCTTTCTTCCTTTAAAAAAATTGTTATTGGCTGGGGATATAGCTCAGTTGGTAGAGTGCCTGCCTCGCAAGCACAAGGCCCTGGGTTCAATCCCCAGCACCGCCAAAAAAAAAAAAAAAAAAAAAAAAAATTTATTTATTTATTTTATTTATTTATTTTTTTTTTGGAACCAGGGATTGAACTCAGGGACACTCGGCCACTGAGCCACATCCCCAGCCCCATTTTGTATTTTATTTAGAGACAGGGTCTCATTGAGTTGCTAAGGGCCTCGCTAAGTTGCTGAGGCTGGCTTTGAACTCGTGATCCTCCTGCCTCAGCCTCCCAAGTTGCTTGGATTACAGGTCTGTGACACCACGCCTGGCTAAAAAAATTTTTTAAATGTGATCGTCAGGTATGGTGGGTCAGGCCTGTAATCCCATCAACTGAGGAGTCTGAGGCAGGAGGATCACAAACTCCAGGTCATGCTCAGCAATTTAGTGAGACCCTGTTTCAAAAAAAAAAGGGCTAGAGACATAGCTCAGTGGTAAAGCCGCAGTTGGGTTCAATCCCCAGTACCAAAACCAAACAAAAATGTGATGATAAACAACTTGTACATACTTGAGGGTCAATTACTAGGACAGACTGCTCAGAGTTTGCCTAAGGGCTGGGGATGTAGCTCAGTGGGAAGAGCGCATGCTTATCACAAGGGCCTGGGTCTAATTCCCTGCACCACATAAGTACAACCCAGATTATATTTCACATACCCAGAGGCATTCATCTCTCAATGCCCCACTGCAAACCTATCCTTTGACCAGATCAGTAAGCAGCCTAATTCTCTCATGAAACCCAGCATCCTTTCCAAATTCTTCCCCCATTCTGTCATCCTCAGCACTCTCCAGGAGTGCTGGCTGCCATCACCTCTGCAGGGTGTTGACAGCCCCCTCTAAAGCCTCCCCCACCCCCATGCCACTGTTTCCATTCTCCACACAGTAGTAGCACCAGCACAGCAGCCTCATGGCGTACAGTTCACCTAGTATCTCTAGGGATTCTGGCTGCCCTCAGGATCAAATCTGACATCTCAATTCTAGCTCTGAAACCAGGCTCTCTTTCCCACACCCCACAGTCCGGGTGGCAACAGCTTCCTCATCCATTCTCCTTGGTTGGCAGTCCACAAGCAGGCTCCTCCTCAGCCCTCCATTGCATGCTGCCAGCAGGGCTAGCGCTTCTCACCTGGGGCTTGACGTTCACCTTCTCCACAGCGTTCTCATTGAGCCACTTCACATCTATCTCCACGTCAAAGTGCCCAATGTTACACACGATGGCATCATCCTTCATCTGCTCAAAGTGCCTGTCAGGGAGCCCGAGCCCACAGGAGACCATCAGGGACGAAGAGTAATCCCAAGCCTGCACCCCTCCTTTGCTCCCCAGGATGCCCACCAAGCACCTACCGGCCAAGGATGATGTCCACACAGCCTGTGGTAGTGACAAAGATGTTGCCCTCCTTGCAGGCCTCATCCATGGTGGTCACCTCATACCCTGTGTAGACAGCAGCATGGATTAACCAGGAGGGCCTTGGCTCCCCTCTGGCCCCAGTGTCTGACAGCTGACCCCCATACCTTCCATGGCAGCCTGCAGAGCATTGATGGGGTCAATCTCAGTAATGATGACACGAGCCCCAAAGCCCCTCAGGGCCTGGGCACAGCCCTTGCCCACATCGCCATAGCCTGCTACCACTGCCACCTTGCCCGCAATCATCACATCTGTGGCCCGTTTGATGCCATCTATGAGGGACTCCCGGCAGCCATAGAGGTTGTCAAATTTGCTCTGAAAAGAAAGAGGACAAGGGGTCCTGGGGCCAGGCTTCAGAGTGTCCCTCAGGGCCCTGAGTCTCGGGCCCACTCAGCATCTCAAAGTGGCTGAACCTCTCTGGGACTCCTCCCACAATCCAATGCCCCACGTGCCCCTCACATGCCCCTGATCGGCTCCAAGACCTCTCCCTCGTCTTTCCTGCTAGTCCAGAAGCCTTCCTAGGGATCAATTACTAGAGACTCCTGGGTCAAAGAATCGGCTTAACTTTAAGGCTCTTGACAGCCAAAGACAATGCTCTTGAAATCCAAGTCTGAGGCCGACCGTGTAGTTCTTTCCTTCTTTAATGTACTTGTTACCCTTGCTCTGTAACTCATTTCCCCCTCAGAGGAGGGCTTCATGTCCCTGGTCTGAGCCTTCCTGGGTATGCTTCTTCAGGGTGATGATGACGTGGGTCTGAAAACCCCCGAGGGCCTGGGCACAGCGCTTACCCACGTCACCACAGCCTGCTACCACTGCACCTCGCCACAATCGTCACATCTGTGGCCCACTTGATGCCATCTGTGAAGGACTCTCGAAGCTAGAGCTTCACCACCCAAGGGCTCACCTTGGTGACAGAGTCATTGACATTGATGGCCGGAACCTTCAGTATCCCATTGGCCATCATCTTATATAGATTGTGGACCCCAGTTGTAGTCTCCTCAGAGATGCCTCGGATGCCTGAACGAAAGGGGAAGAACGTTACAGACCAGCTCAGACTCACCCAAATTCCTCATCTTCACCCCACAATGCCATTCGTCTTTTGGGGTCCCCAGCTCCATGACTGATAGTACAGCCCTACCAATCACTCAGGTCAGTGTAAGGGAGGAGCCACCCAAGCCCTCCCACAGGGAATCCACCACCAGGCCTGATGATTCCACCTCCAAACTCTCCATTCTCACTGCCGCTGCCTCAGCCCCTGCCACTATCATTTTTCTTCTCCTGGTTTTTTTTTTTTGGGCACCAGGGATTGAACCCAGGGGTGCTCAAACACTGAGAGCCACATCCCCAGCTCTTTTATTTTGAGACAGGGTCTCCCTAAGTTGTTTGGGATCTCACTAATTTCCTGAGGCTGGCTTTGAACTTGACAATCCTCCTGCCTCAGTCTCCCACGTCGCTGGAATTCCAGGGATATGCCATCACACCCAGCGTGCTGCTGCCATCATTTCTTACCTACCCTTCCTGCCACAATTCGTGCTCCATGCAGCAGAAATCTCAAAACCCTTAAATTATTTCCTTTTACTCTCAGGATCAAGCCACTCTCTTTTTCTCATAGCTTTTGGAGGTTACATCTGGCCTTCACTAAAGCTCTACCTTGTCCAATATTCCCTAAGGAAGTCTCCCTTCATTCACTGCAGTCATGCTGGCTATTTACTGAATAGCCATCCCTTTCCTGCCTCAGGGCCTTTGCACTCTCCATACACCACTTCTTTTTTTTTTTTTCCCCAGACAGACACGGGACCCATACACCACTTCTTAGATGCTGTCCTCCCCACCCTGCTTTTAACAAAGCTGGCTTCTTCCCAGCCCTGACATTATGGCAGCCCTTGAGCAATCAACTCAGTCAGCTCCCTCAGCCACTCAGTCCCATATCAGCAGAAATCCAGAGGCCACGCAGCAGCCTGCCTGCAAGAGCCTCATGTTCTCATCCCCTTGGCCTAGGCCCCTCCCACAGCATCTGGGAGTTCTGCCAGGCCTCAGGCCCCTCCCACCCCATGGCCCTGCTCACCCGACAGAAGCTGTGGATATTTGGTGTGGATGAGGTTGGTGAGGTCACCACCATCGTCCAGAATCATGTTGAGGGGCCCGTCCTTGAAGTACAGTGTCTGTTCGATGCACCACAGGTACTCTTCATCGGTTTCACCCTTCCAGGCAAACACTAGGGGGCAAGTGGCACATCAGGGCCTGGCCTTCCCCATCAGCACCTCTGCTCCAAGGAACTGCCCAGGCAGAGGCATCGCTGCCTCTTTCCAATTTCCATCCCCAGCCACTTCCAGTCCTGAGAACCCAGCAGGGGTGCAAACACAACTTGGAACCAGAGATGTGAGTTCAAACCCCAGCTCTGCCTCTTACCAGCTACATAACCCTGGGCAAATCGCCCCACTTCTCTGAGCCTCAGTTTCCTCCTCTGTATATGGGGCTCACAACAGTACAGACTAAATGAGCAGAAGCCACGTATAGCCCCAGATATAAGTATCTGGAAATTATTTCCTTTCTCATCCCCTCGGCCGAGGCCCACAGACTGGGGCATCAACCCACACAGATCAGGGCTCCCACCCACAGTGGGACCTCCTACTCCGTGGGAACCACACGGCTGGGGCTGAATTGAAGCATTGTTCTGTTCTAAAAGGCCTTAAGGGCACAGCAGCCTCTGTGGTGGGTAGTCTCAGGCAACGTCTGGCCAAAAAATTACCAACAGCAGCTCTGCATATGCAGCACTTTCTCTGCGCCAGACGTTACTCGACTGCTTTAGACTCCATCTCATTTCTCCTTACAGAAGACCTGCGGGGCAGGTCACCCCTACAGACACCCAGAGAGGCGCTAAGATGTGACTGTGTCAGGCAGCATGGCATCCCAAGGAGGCACGGAACTCAGAGCTACTGATGGCCAGCTGTGCTCCTCCCATCATATGGAGTGATGGGGACACAGGTGTGGGGTTCCCAGGAACTTCGTGTGAGTAAAGGACACAGGCCAAGCAGGGCCAGCTGCCCTTCCCCATAACTGGGGAAGACAATGGTCTTGAAAATAAGGCCTTTCCTGGAAAAGGGTCATGGAGCCCAAACGAGGCTGAGGAGTGGGGACCATGCCCATTTAACCCCCTCCCCGTGGCTGGAAGGCAGGAATCTTGAATGCCCTACTTAATCACCATCAGGTCTAACTACTCCCCTCCCTTAGCCCAGATAGACATGTGCCCTTCTCCAGCAGTTCATGAGAAAGTCCTTCCTCTTTAGTCCTGGTCCTTCCCAGACCCCTACACTGCTATATCTCAGCAGTGGACCTCTGGGCTTTTTTTCTGCCCTATCCCTCCCTCAGTTCATTGGCAACAAATCCACATCCTTCCTTTAAGGAACTTCCCTTCCTCTGTATCATGTGGCTCCCAATCATAAGATCCTGCCCATCCTAGTCACAGGCTTGAGATGGTTCAATAAGCACCTTCCACAGGATTTTAGATGACAGTGAGACAGGAGGCTCTTTCCTATGGGTCACCAGGCTAGGATCCTCTTCCCTGCCATAAGAAGCCTCTTGCTCAAGGGGTCAGTGAAGCAAACAGGGAGAAAAAGAGTCCCTTCGTGTATTCCCACATGCCCCGGGAGCCAGTAGGACTCACCTGGAATGCCAGCCTTGGCAATGGCAGCTGCTGCATGGTCCTGAGTAGAGAAGATGTTACAGCTGGCCCACCGCACCTAGAAGGGTCAGCAAAACAAGACTGTTGGTCACTGATGGTCAGAAGCACCAGGGTCATGGGCAGGGAAAAGGGAAAGCCCTGGAGTTAGGTGTGAGGGCTGGGGACCAAGATCCAGCCAGTCCCATAACCACACACTGGGTGAGTAGATAGGAGCCATAGCAGTGACAAGATCCAACTTGGGTAGCAGGGAAAGGGTTGAACCAAAAAGGTACAGACACTACTGAAGAAAAGTCCACGTAGGAAATACAGCAGGAACCCTGGCGGTAATGAGCTGTCAACATCTCCAGATTTCGTGAACTGAGACAATCTAGAAGGCTGAAGTTTCCATTTACTGGCATGAGGAAGACTTCAGGAGAGGAGAGGGCTAAAAATCTAGTTTGTTCAGAAATGTTCAGCTTGAGATGTGTATTTAAACTCCAAGTGAAAAAGACACATCAGAAACAGAAGGTATGGAATTCCAGAAGTCCAGGCTAATATAGGTATTTGGGGTCATCACCATACAGATGGTTTTTAAAGTCATAAAATCAGACCACCAAGAGACCGAATGTGGCCCTGCATGGTGATGCACATCTGTAATCCCAACGACTCAGGAGGCTGAGGCAGGAGGAACTCAAGTTCAAAGCCAGCCTTGGCAACCTAGTAAGGCCCTAAGCAACTTAGTGAGACCCTGTCTCAAAAGAAATAATAAGGGCTGGGAATGTGGTTCAGTGGTAAAGCCCCTCTGGGCTCAATCCCTGGTAGAGAGAGAGAGAGAGAGAGAGAGAGAGAGAGACTGAGACTGAATACTGAATGTTAAGAACAAAGAAGAGGTCTAAGGACTGAGTCTTGGAGTACTCTGTTGAATTTTTTTTTTTTTTTTAATTTTTTGGAACCAGGGATTGAACTCAGGGACACTCGGCCACTGAGCCACATCCCCAGCCCTATTTTGAATTTTATTTAGAGACAGAGTCTCACTGAGTTGCTTAGGGCCTCGCTAAGTTGCTGAGGCTGGCTTTGAACTCGCGATCCTCCTGCCTCAGCCTCCAAGTTGCTTGGATTACAGGCGTGCGCCACCACGCCTGGCTACTCTGTTCATTTTTACTCTGTTGATTTTGGTTCCTGATGTTGCCCTGCATCTCTTTGGGAACCAACTGGCCCATGACTGAGACCTTGAATAAACTGTCAATCACTGGTACACATGACCCAGACTGAACCAATCAGAGCACTCCACCCTTCTGGAAACCATGATTGGTCCAGGGCAGGCATATTGACCCTAGAAGGGACAATAAAAGGCAGTCCTTAGATGACTAAATGGGACTCAGGTTGAGTTTTTCCTACTAGAGCTCTCAGTCAGGAAGGTGTGTTGAGCTCAGCCAGAAGCGATCATTCTGGTCAGAGAGAAAATCTGTAGAACATTCACCACAAAGGGTGGCAGCCCTGGGAAAGGGAAAACTCAAGTGATAAGGAGGAGAGCCCCTGCTGGCCCAAGGTTCACCACACATCTGGACTTCTCCCCACTTCTCCCTACCCCTGCAGAGTCTTCTTCCCTAAACCCAGAGAAGGGAGGGAACTCACCCAGGGTCACACAGCATTGGGTCTTACCTCTGCACCTAGGGCAATGAGAGTCTCAATGAGGACAGCAGTCTCTACTGTCATGTGCAGGCACCCAGCAATGCGGGCACCCTTCAGTGGCTTGGAGGCTGAGTACATCTCCCGCATGCGCATCAGGCCAGGCATCTCATTCTCTGCAATGTCCAGGGCCTTGCGTCCCCAGGCGGCCAGGCCAATGTCCGCTGCAGGGGCAAGATGAGTGGGAGTCCCATAAGCGACCTCCTCCCAGCAACCACAAAGCATGAGCACAGTGTAAAGACCTGATCCACATGTAGGCCCCAAACCCTTGGGCCTGGCAATGTGTCGCTGCATTCTCTCTCATTTAGTAACTGTGTATGCAAACTGGGCAGCCTAAAAAGAAACACGTGGTGCCTGTTTAACCACAGCCTACCATCTTGGAGAGAACGTTTAGTGTTCATGTACCCATGCACATGAAAGTTACCACACAGGAGTACCCCTTTGAAAAATAGGTACCACTATCTACCTCCCATTACCCTTCCTTTCTGCTGTCACCTACCAACCTCCAGGTCACTCATTTCCTAAAAATTTTGCTCCATTTTCCTCTCTAAGTCATGACTTTTTGGTGATTCAATACTTAGAAATATTATCCAACACCTTGGACTTGACAGGGTTCCTTGATTTCCTTGGTGATATGAAAATGCTTCCTCCCTGCTCCTGATGTTTCTTTCCACATGGAGGGCACTCATCAGTATAAATAACATTCTCTGTCCCAAAGAAGGTGGATTGACTCTTCTGATTAATAAATGTGAAAGGAATAAACTGGGCATGCTCAGTTTGGCTCTTCCTTCTTCTACAAGCAAGCACCTACCTGACCACCTGCAGGAATCAGGTGTTCTCAGCTGCCTTGACTCTAACTGATGGGTAAGCAGGGTTCAGTTAGCAGGATCACTTGGCTTTTACACTAAGCCACACCTTGGTTTTGATGTTATTAGTAATAAAAAGTTCATTTTGGTCTTTAGCTGACACCTGAAATGTCTCAAATTAGTCCAATTCTCAAGCAGGAAAGGATATTATTATAAGTGTCTCAATACAATACAGTTCTTACCCTCACCTCCCCTGCCATGCTGGCCCATTCTCAAGGTCATACACTGGGTCAAGTTCCTAGGTTAATGTTTGCAAACTTCCCTGATAATAAGAGCCATCTGCCAAGCTTATAAATCTCCCCTGAAAACCAGATTAAGTACATCTACGATGGAGTCTGGGATTCCTGGTGATTTTTATCTTTAGGGAAGCTTAGCTCCTGTCAATCATCCAAGGAGGTGGAGGGTCAGAGGGAAAGGACTCTAGAGATTTTTTTTTTTTTCTGCAGTAATAGAGATTAAGCCCAGGGCCTCACACATCCTAGGCAAGTGCTCCATCTCTGAGCTACATCCCCAGAACCCTCCTCTTTTTTTTTTTTTGTACTAGAGATTGAACCCAGGGGCACTTGGTCACTGAACTACATCCCCAACTATTTTTATTTTGTTATTTTGAGACAAGATCTCACTAAGTTGCTTAGGGCCTCACCAAGATGCTGAGGCTGGTCTTGAACTTGCAATCCTCCTGGTTCAGCTGCCCAAGTTGCTGAAATTATAGATGTGTACCATCACACCCAGCCCTTTTTTAAATTTTGAGACAGGGTCTCACATTGCCCACCCAGGCTGGCCTTGAACTTGCAATCCTCCTGCCTTAGCTTCCACAGTAGCTGGGATCACAGACCTGCACCACTGTGCCCAGCTGACTCTAGAGTGTTTAATGAATAATGACACTGAAGCAGTCTGCTTCCTACTGAACCTTTAAACAAGAGGGGCTGGGCATCCAGTTCAGTGGGAAGGCACATGCAAAACCCTCGGTTCAATCCCCAGCACCAAAATAGTTTCAGAGGTGAAATACTCCACCCCCACGGAAGTGACCACTCCTGCTGCACCTCAACACAACCCCACTTCCTGCTGCTCCCTTTATCCACCCATCCTGGGGAGGACATCAAGGATGATAGCTCTCCCTTGGAAATCTGCATTTCAAGCAAACAACTCTGGCCATGTCCCAACTTTCCAATTCTTTCCCTCTTGCCCCAACTTCAACAAGACTGCAGCCTGTCAGGTAAGACCTTCTTCCTTCCCCAGTTTAGGATTCCACCCTCCATCCCTCTGCCCTCTTTCCCTCTGAGAACTCACTTGGCAAAACTCCAACCCTGGTTAAACCCCAACCCTCTGCTGTACCTAAGCCACTGAACCCAGAAGGAGAATCACAACCATACCAAGGGGTCTTATTTACTAAGGCCATAAATCTCAAGGGACAAAGCACATTCCAGCACTCCTTTAATATTTTCCTAGTTAAGTTTACTTTTCAACTTTTCCCAAACCTCCAACACCTCTCCCCATTGACTGATAACCTCATAGGACAATTCATTAAGAATTCAGGGGGCTGGGGATATAGCTCAGTTGGTAGAGTGCTTGCCTCACATGCACAAGGTCCTGGGTTCAATCCCTAGCATCACCAAAAAAAAAAGAGAATGAATTCAGGATCATAGCTGGGCATGTGGTGCATGCTGTAATCCCAGCAGCTCAGGTGAGGCAAGAGGATCACAAGTTCAAAGCTAGCCTCAACAGCTTATCAAGGCCCTAAGCAACTCAGCAAGCCCCGTCTCTAATAAAAGACAAAAAAAGGGCTTGGAATGTGGCTCAGTGGTTAAGTGCCCCTGGGTTAAATTCCCAGTACTAAGAAAAACGAAAAAGAATTCAGGATCATGTCACTATTCCTCCATGGAATCCACCAACCTCCTCTTCTAGACTTGCAGACTGAGCATGCTTTTCTGTTACAGTAGACAAGCTGTCCCTGATCCCATATCTTCTCTCCTCCTTTGGGACCTCAATACTCCACTGAAACGGCCCTTTTCAATGTCTAGTAGTTGGGCACATAATCCCAGCAACTCAGGAGGCTGAAGCAGGATGATTCCAAATTTGAGGACAGCCTCGGCAACTTGGTGGGCCCATCTCAAAATTAAAAAAAAAAAAAAAAAGAGAGAGAGAGAGAGACTGGGGAGATATATATACACACACATACATATATATATATACACACACACACACACACACGTATATACATACACACATACATATACACACAGATATATATCTCAGCTGGTAGAGTGCTTGTCTTGAATGCACAAGGCCCTGGGTTCAATCCCCAGCACCCCCTCCCCCCCAAAAAAGATACACACTGGAGATGGAGCCCATTGGTTAAGTGCCCCTGAGTTCAATCTCCAGTACCAAAAAAAAAAAGTACCAAAGACCAGCCTGACCCCCAATCTGCATATTTTCATGTTTCTCTCAGCAGCACAGACCCAGACATTTACTCCCTCCTTCCTGAAACCCTCTCTTTATTTGGCTTCTGGCTCTCCTCCTCCTTCCTTCCTGGCTCCTTTTCATCTAACAGGCTCAAATATTTGGAAGCCCTCAGGCCTCCATCATCTCCCTCTTTCTAATTCTTGCCAGATGAACTCTTGTAGCCTTATGGTTTTGAATTCCTTCTCTATGGTACAAACTCCCACATGCTTCTCTCCAGTCCAAACTTCTCCCCTGAACTTGAGACTCATGTAATTCAACTGCCAATTCAGCATCTCCACTTGGATGTCCAACTGGATCTATTATGTATCAAGTGTGAGCTCCTTGGCCACATACCCAATCTTCCCATTTTAGGAAATGAAACCACCATCCAGTCAGCCACTCTGGCCAAAAATTTGCAAGATTTCTTGATCTCTCATTTCCATTTTACCTCCATCAGCATGTTTTTGGCTCACCATCCAAAATACATAAGCAACCCAACCACAGCTCACCACCCTTGTTTAAACCGTCACTTCTCAACTGGACACTGGTCACCCTGCTCCCACATACCATGCTCCCCACAGCAGCCAAGAGGGAAGCTTTCAAAAATTTTAGTTATAAGGGCTGGGGTTGTGACTCAGAGGTAGAGGCTTGCCTAGCATATGTGAGGTACTGGGTTCAATCCTCAGCACCACATATAAATAAATGAATAAAATAAAGGTCTATCAACATCTAAAAAACATTTTTTTGTGTGTGTGTGTGGTGCTGGGGATTAAACCCAGGGCCTTGTGCTTGCAAGGCAGGCACTCTACCAACTGAGCTAGATCCCCAGCCCTAAAAAAGTATTTTAAAAAAATTTTAGTTATATATATGAACTTCAATAATACATAATGCTTTACTATTCTACTAAACTAATGAGTAAAATGAACAAAAACCTCTTATGACTTCCTCTAACCTATGATTAAAATCCTAACTCCACCAGGCCTTCAGGGCCCTACTTGCCTCTCCCCCACCCCATCCACCACCACCTTCTCCCTTTCACTAGCAGCTCAGCCACACAGATCTTCAGACAAGCTAAACTCACTCCCACTTCAGGTCTTTAATCCAAGCAGTTGTTAGCCTGGAAAGTCACTCCCCAAGTGCTGATGCAGTACCTGGCACTCAAGTGCTCAAAAATGCCTGGAAACAGGAAAGAACATGGTAAATTTCTGCTAGAGGAACAGAAGGTGGGCCAGGGTGACTCAAACAGAGATGGGATAGCTACAAAGTTCAAAGGGGCAAATTATTCAAAAACCACATTATTCTTTTGAAAAGACTCCATTCATTGGCTGCTACATGGATCTGTGAAGAAGAAACCCAGAGAGACCTGTGAGGAGGGATACCAGATATAAAATGATACTACTACATATTTGTATGCATGTCTGTCCCACCTGTCCTTGGGTCACCTTTGCATCTCCACGTGCCCAGCAGACCCTGGCACAGAGAAGGGGTCTGCAGAAGTTTATCTATTGTTAGAATTGAACCAGAGAGCCAGGCATGGTGGTGCACACCTATAATCCCAGCCTCTTGGGAGGCTGAGGCAGGAGAACCACAGGTTCAAAGCCAGCCTCAGCAACTTAGTAAGGCTAGGTGGGACCCTGTTTCAGAATAAAAAATAAAAAGATCTGGGGATGTAGCTCAGTGGTTAAGCATCCTTGGGTTCAATCCCTGGTATCAAAAAAAAAAAAAAAAGAGGTCTGGGGGCTGGGGCTGGGGCTCAGTGGTAGAGTATTTGCCTCGCATGTGGGAGGCATTAGGTTCGATCCTCTCAGCACCACATAAAATAAATAAATAAATAAAGGTATTATGTCTGTATACAACTAAAAGAGTATTAAAAAAAAGAACTAAACAAGAGAAAATTCAGGGGCTAGGGTTGTGGCTCAGTGGTAGAGTGCTTGCCTGGCATATGTGAGGCACATATAAATAAATACTCAACACCACATATAAATAAATATAAAAGATCCATTTACAACTAAAAAATATTAAAAAAAGAAAAGATTCAGGAAAGGGGGCCAGCACTGGCAGGGGTGGCAAAAAACAAAACAAATCTGAACCTAATCCAACTCCCAGCATTTACCAATGAGAAAGAACCCAGACAGGAGATTGCCCAAGTTCCATAGCCAATCAAGGCAGAGGTGGGTCTGGTGGCCAGGCAGAGATAGACCCTTCACAAGGCCCTCCATTAGGGGACAATGTGCTATCCTGCTAAGCTCCACCCCCTATCATCTGTCCATCCAGCTACAAATAATTCTTTGGATGTTTTCATAGCAGCTGTGCCAGTCATAGAGTTTTCCATGGAACCCTCAACCCTGCACTTCAGGGTGCAGAAGGGGCTGGAGCTCTAAGCTCTGGGGCTTTTGGTGCCCTGGGGAGCTGAGGACCTGCGGAACCTTGCTGTGTCCCCTGAGGATCGCAGAAAATGCCAAATGGGCAAAATCTGGCACACAGCAGATTCTGACAGAGGCTTCTTTCCTTTATCCTTACACAACCAAGATCTCCCATTCCAAATCCACCCTTATGTTCACCCACACAACTCAATGCCCTCCACACTGACCCACCAACTTTTTCACAATATGACAAAGTCCCCATTCCAGCCCTTCCACTAATATGACCTTGACTTAGCCTTTCTGGGCTACAGCATCATCCACACAATGGAGGCAATAGTCTACTCTGATGACGATTTCAAAAGAATCTTTACAAGTCAATTCTTCAGTTTCTTCCTTTGTACAAGGGGATAATGTCCACTTCTAAAAAGATTCTGTAATACAGGCAAATCTTGGTATCTTCTTCCACTTCAATGGTGTCTTGGGGGGGGCAATATACTGGGGATTTAACCCAGGGGCAATTTTAACACTGAGCTACATACCCAGTCCTTTTTATTTTTATTTATTTATTTTTGGTACTGAGCATTGAACCCAGGGGCACTCGGCCACTGAGCCACATCCCCAGCCCTATTTTGTATTTTATTTAGAGACAGGGTCTCACTGAGTTGCTTAGGGCCTAAGTTGCTGAGGCTGACTTTGAACTCCCAATCCTCCTGCCTCAGCCTCCCAAGTGCTGGAATTACAGGTGTGTGCCACCGCGCCTGGCTTTTTATTTATTTATTTTTGTGGTGCTGGGGATTGAACCCAGGGCCTTGTGCTTGCAAGGCAAGCACTCTACCAACTGAGCTATATCCCCAGCCCTTTATTCTTTATTTTTGAGGCAGGATCTCACTAAGGTGCTTGGGGCCTCGCTAAATTGCTGAGGCTGGCCTTGAACATGCAATCCTCCTATCCGAGGCTCCGGAGCTGCTGGGATTACCAGAATGCACCACCTCGACCAGCTAATGGTGTCTTAAAATTACTTTAAAAGCTACTAATCAACCTGAACAGATTCTTGCTGAAAATTTATTAAGGTTGTTTCAAATGTGTTCACTTGTACACAGTGGTGCAAAGGGTGGGCTCAGAGGTCTAGACACCCTGGTTCAAATCCTGCTCCATCACTTTCCAGCTGTAACACTGTGGGCAAGTGACCTGTCTTAGGATATTCATCGTAAAGGAATAGTCCCTCAACTATTCTTCAGAGCTGTGAGAATAAGATGGGTTAATCTTGAATAAAACTAGAAGGTAGTGCCCATGCCACAGTTAAATGCCTTCCGTCCGTGAAGCAGCAGGCAGAATTTTTCCAAACTCTCCAAATTTTATACGATGGTCCCTGCTGGGCAGGTGGGTGATCCCACAGGTTGAATACTAGCCCAAAGTCCCCAGTGCGTGGATAGTGCCGGCCTCGGGCTCGCATTTCAGGCCTCTCCTCACAAGCGGGTGCCCTCGCCTTCCTTGTAGGAGGCCCTGAAAAAGGCGTAGGCCCACCCAGTTGGCCAGAAGGCAGGATCTGGATCCCCAGGCAGGTTCCAACTGGGGCCAGCCGTTTCAGGCCCCGGCCAGGTGCACTCCCTGCACCCGCCCAGCCGCTGGGTGCAGAACACGCCGCCAGATCAGGACTCGTAGCCCGCGCGGCGTCGCAGGGCATGCCGGAACTTGTAGTCTGCGGCTGCCTCCGGCGACCCGCTCGCCGCGATGAGAGAACTCCAGCCCCCAGGAGGCCCCGCGCGCACCGAAGCGCGCCGAGCCTGGGATTCAAGGGGTTTCTGGGCTGCCCAGGGCGTCCCCGCGGCCGCTGCTCGCAACAAGCCTTGGGTCAGCCAGGCGGCCGCCGTCCCAAACAGACCCTCGGCGCTCGCGGAGTAGCCGCCGCAGGCTGCAGGTCCTGGAACTCACCGACTTTGTAGGGCAGTTTGTCAGACATGCTGGCGGCGCTTCCGCACGCAGTGACGGACACAGGCAAAAGGGGATGGGCCTCGGACTGAGGACCGGCACCCGGCGGCAGGCGCGCGTTAGGGATCTGCGCGTGGCGCGGGCGTCTTTAAATATCTTCCTCTTACTTGCATATTCATGAGTCCCGAGGGCTGAGCCGTCCGGGGCGGGGCCCGGCGCACAGGGGCGGGGCCGACTCGGACTTCGATCCCCGCGGAGGAAAGTACACATTTTATCCCGTGCGGCCCTTGGACCTCTGGCGCCCAGGCCAGAGGCCTGAGAGCCAGCCAAGGCCGTTCTTTGTCTCATTCGTTCAGCCAGTGTATCCGATGTCAAAACCAAACAAACCTTTGAAATATTTATCTCCTGAGGCCCATGAATGGGTTTCTCTGGGGCATAAATACCTAGGAAGGGAATATCTGTGTATCTTGAGCTTTCCTAGACATTGCCCATTTCCAAGGTGATTTTATCATTTACCCGATTATTTAATCATTTCGTAGTGCTTGGGAGGAGGTTTGGTTACTCCACATCCCTGTTACCATTTGTCATCGTCTGACATAAATTTTTGTTGAAAGTGATGGGAGTGGAAAAATGTACCTCTTTAGCCAGGCGCGGTGGCGCACGCCTGTAAATCCAAGCGACTTGGGAGGCTGAGTCAGGAGGATCACGAGTTCAAAGCCAGCCTCAGCAATTTAGCGAGGCCCTAAGCAACTCAGTGAGACCCTGTCTCTAAAGAAAATACAAAATAGGGCTGGGGATGTGGCTCAGTGGCCGAGTGTCCCTGAGTTCAATCCCTGGTTCAAAAAAAAAAGTACCTCTTTATGGTTTTAATTGGCCACCGGTAGATCTTTTAACAATCATCAAGAAATTCTCCCACCTGGTGGAATGATGTATGCCTTTAATCCCAGCGACTTGGGAGGCTGAGGCAGGAGAATCATAAATTTAAAGCCAGTCTCAGCAACCTCGCGAGGACTTAAGCAATTTAGTGAGACCCTGTTTCAAAATTTAAAAAAATTTAAAGAGGGGGGAGGCCTGGGATGTAGCTGTTTTTTACCACTCTCAGTGGTAAAGTGCTCCTAGATTCAATCCCCAATACCAAAAATAGAAAAGAAAGGGAAATTCTTCCACTCTACTCAGGCACCCCTGCCCCATTTCCATTTCTTCTGCTTCCACACCACACCTCTTTTTCACGTTCTCAAACTTTTTCAGTGTTGTCCCTACTCTAGGTTGTCATTTCTTCATCATCCATTCAGTCTTAAGTTGGGGCCTTCAAATCACAGATCTTGTATGAAAGTGCTTTAGCCAAAGTCATCAGGGAATCTGGTGAAATCCAACTGACATTGCCTCAGCCTGCATCCCAACCCACCTCTTGACTTCTACTTTACTTACTCTCCTCCTTTTCTTTAAATTTTTTTTAGTTGTAGATGGACACAATACCTTTATTTTATTTATTTATGTGGTGCTGAGGATCAAACGCAGTGCCTCACATGTGCTAGGTAAGAGCTCTACCACTGAACCACAGCGCCTCCTACCACCAGCGCCTACTACCATTCCTTCTTTTTGGCCTTATCAACAGCTTCCTCCTCCTTCTCCTCCAACATCTTCCAGGGTTAATGGTTTTAATTTTTGTTTTTGTATACCTTTATTTCATTTACTTATTTTTTTTTAATGTAGTACTGAGGATCAGACCCAGAGTCTCACTCATGGTAGGCAAGTGCTCTACCACTGAGCTACCCCGGCTTCCCTTTGTGTGTGTGTGTGTGTGTGTGTGTGTGTGTGAGAGAGAGAGAGAGAAAGAGAGAGAGAGAGAGAGAGAGAGCAAGCCTCCTCTGTTGCCCAGGCTGTTCTCAAACTCCTGGACTTGAGCAATCCTTCTGCCCTATGTCAGCTTCCTGAGTAACTGACTGCAAATGCATACCTCTGCACCCAACATAATGTTCCTTTTATGCCTTCCTAGGCCATCTAACCCACACTTAGGGCAGTTGTGACCACTTCCATCCAGGTGATTTGTGTGTGCATGGAATAAAACATTTCCTTTTCCCAAAAGTCATCTGTTAGCTTTCTCAATCACATCCCCTCCATCCCCTCCCTCCATCTCTGGAGTTTCTGCTACAGTGAGTTTTGTCTTAATCATTTATTTTCTTTCTTTCTTTTTTTTTTTTTTTTTGGAAGAGGGGATTAAACCCAGGGGCACTTAACCACTGAGTCATATTCCCAGCCCTTTTTGTATTTTATTTAGAGACAGGGTCTTGCTAAATTGCTTAGGGCCTCACTAAATTGCCTCAGCTTCCAGAGCCTCTGGGATTATAGGCATGGGCCACTGGGTCCAGCTTTATTTATTTTCATAATGAATTTCACTAGGGATATGACTATCCCTAAACAATACATTATTTCATATTAACTGGTTTTAGCTTTTGGAAAAAATGAAATTTTACTGTGTCTTTTTCTTCCATGTGCTTTTCTCTTTCAACATTGTTTTTGAGGGTCATTTATATAGATGCTATAGTTGTGGCTCATTTATTTCCATCTCTATGTAGTTAACTGAGTGAACATATCACTATTTATTCTATTATTGAGGGACATTGGGCTGTTCCAGTGTTCTGCTACTACAGACAATACTATGCTAACATTCTTGTGTATGTATACCTCTAGGAATTCAATTGTTCATGTCCAACTTTCTTAGGTAACATGAAGCTGTTTCCTAGAGTGGTTGCACCAATCTACACTCCCACCATCAGTGGATAAGTTTTTGTTCTATGTCCTTATCGGCTCTTCCTATTGTCAAATTTTTATTTTATGTCCATCTGGTGGGTGGGAAATGGTATCTCATTGTGGTTTTTTTTTTAATACTTTTTAGTTGTAGATGGACACAATATCTTTATTTATCTATTTTTATGTGGTACTGAGGATGGAACCCAGCGCCTTGCACGTGTGAGGTAAGTGCACTACCACTGAGCTACAGCCCCAGCCTCATTGTGGTTTTAATTTGCATTTCCTTGACTACTCATGAGATGGAACATCTATTCTTTATAATCCATTCTGGGCTTCTCTGTCTGTAAAAATTCAAATTCAAATTCAAAATTCATTCAAGTCTTTACCCGTTAAAATTGGTGAATTTTTTTCTTTTCAAATATTAGGAATTCTTTATATATCCTGCAGATTGGTCCCTTGCTAATTATGTGTGTTGCCGGCTTGTAATTTATCTTCTCACCCTCCCTAGATTGTTTTGGTTTGGTTTTGGGTTTTTGAAGTACAGAGAATTGAACCAAGAGGTGCTCTACCACTGAGCTACATTCCCAACCCTTTTTTATTTTTTTATTTTGAGACAGCATTTCATTGCCAAGGCTGGCCTTAAATTTGCAACCCTCTTGCCTCGGTCTCCTGAGTATCTCGGATTACAGACATTCACCACCACACCCAGCCCCATGTTGTTTTTTGATTAATAGAAAGTCTTATTTTCAATGAACCAATCTTTTCCTTTAAAAGTTAGTGGGCGCCGGGCGCGGTGGCGCACGCCTATAATCCCAGCACTTGGGAGGCTGAGGCAAGAGAATTGCAAGTTCAAAGTCAGCCTCAGCAACTTAGCGAGGCCCTAAGCAACTCAGTGAGACCCTGTCTGTAAATAAAATACAAAAAAGGGCTGGGGATGCAGCTCAGTGGTGGAGTGCCCCTGGGTTCAATCTCTGGTACCAAAAAAAAAGTTAGTGGGGGTGGGTTTGTGACTCAGTGGCAGAGCGCTTGCCTAGCATGAGGCTCTGGTTCAATTCTCAGCACCACATATAAATAAATAAAATAAAGATCCGTTGACAACTAAAAATTTTTTTTTAAAGTTAGTGGGGGGCTGGGGATATAGCTCAGTGGGTAGAGTGCCTGCCTTGCAAGCACAAGGCCCTGGGTTCAATCCCCAGCACCACAAAAAAAAAGAAAAAAGAAAAAGAAAATTAGTGGGAATTTCTGGGTTTTTAAAAAATATTTTTAGTTGCAGATGGACACAATACCTTTATTTTGTTTATTTAGTTTTATGTAGTGCTAAGGATCAAACCCAGTGTCTCACACATGCTAGGCAAATGCTCTACCACTGAGCCACAACCCCAGCCCAATGGGAATTTTTAATCCTGTTTTAGAAAACTGATTTATCAGCCAGGCACAGTGGCACATGCCTGAAATCCCAGCTACTCAGAAGACAGACAAGAGAAGAGCAAGTTTGAGGTTAGACTCAGCCACTAAGCGAGACTCATTTCAAAAAAAAAAAAAAAAGGGGGGAGAAAGAGTTGGGGATGTAGCTCAGTGGTAGGGTACCCCTGGGTTCAATCCCCAGTCCCTATAAAAAAAAGAAAAGAAAAAACCTTTACAACCCAAAGTCATAAAGAATTCCCCCCTAATATTGTCTCTGCATTTTATAATTTAAGAATGTATGTAGAGTGAGGTTGAAATTCTTTTTCATTTTTTTTCTCATATGGATAAGCAAATGCTTCAGCACCACTCAGTGAACAGTGCACCCTTCCCCACTGACGTGCAGGACCATCTCTGACACAGATTGACCACCACCATATTTGGGTGTCTTTCTGCATCCTCTCTTCTGATGCACCAAGCCTATGCTGTCAGAATTACTGCAGCTTTATTATAAGTCATGACATCTGGCAGGGGAAGTCCCCCAACCTTGTTCTTCTTAAAGAGTGTCTTGACTGTCCTAAACACACACATCCATATAATTTTAGAGCTACTTCAGGTTTCAGAGAATAAAAACTTTGGGGTATTTTTTTCTGAAATTATATTACTCTCCTAAAATATTTTTAGGAAAACAAAGCATTTTGAGTGACATCTTTATGTCACTGAGTAATCTATTAACATATATATGTGGTATGTTTTTCTTCCTTTATTTAGATCTTGTTAATGTCTTTCAATAAAACTCTACATTTGGGGCTGGGTCTGTACCCCAGTGGTAGAGCACTTCCTAGCATGAGTGAGGCTCTGGGTTTGATATCCAGCACTGCAAACAAACAAAAAACTGTGTTTAACGCCGGGCGTGGTGGCACACGCCTGAAATCCAAGCGATTTGGGAGGCTGAGTCAGGAGGATCGCGAGTTCAAAGCCAGCCTCAGCAACTTATCGAGGCCCTAAGCAACTCAGTGAGACCCTGTCTCTAAATAAAAATACAAAATAGGGCTGGAGATGTGACTCAGTGGCTGAGTGTCCCTGAGTTCAATCCCTGGTTCCAAAAAAAAAAAAACTGTGTTTATTTCAATAGATTTATTCCTTGGTAATTTTTGTTCTTTTAATTATTTTTTTCCAGTGCTGGAGATTTAACCCAGGGCCTTGCACATGCTAAGCAAGTGCTCTACCACTGAGCTACATCCCCCATCACTGTGTTATTTTAAACTCATCTTCTTAAATTTTTTACTTTTTAAGTGTTTGTGACAGGTGTATAGAAATAAACTCCTTGTAGTAGATTAATCCATTTGGCAGCCCTGATTTTTTACTTGCTATAATTTCTTTTGTGTTCACTATGTATAAAATCATACCATCTGAGTGTAATGAATTTTGTTTCTTATTTTCCAATTTGGACACCTTTATTTTCTTTTGCTTTACTGCATTGGCTAGACCTCTAGTAAAATGCTAAATGGAAGAAACCGACGTAAGCACCCTTGTCCTATTCCACTGCTGCTGTGGGCTCCATTTCATTAACTGGCTACCACTTCCCTCTGCCCAGTAACTGTCCATTTAATCATCAAAAGAGCTCTCAAATCCATCCTATGGCCAATGACCCCATTCCATCCTCCACCATCCAGTACACCAGCCTCCTCACTGGTCTCTGAGCATGCAGCCTAACTGTGCCCCATCCGTAGAGCCAGAGTCAGCAATCTTTTAAAAACACGAATCTGATCATATCTTCCCCTTGCTGAAAACCACATATTCAATGATTTTTTCAGTTCTTTAATGCAGTCATCTATGAAGTGGGGTACACATTTGTCAGCATGATCACAAAACAATTCCATGAATGTACAGTAGGAAGATACTAGACCTCCTATTTCCATTCATTTTTATCCTAAAATGGTGACATCTTCCAAAGTGATAGTACAATACCACACTATTGACAGTTAAGATACAAAATAGCTCATCACTATAAGTTCCCTCATGTTGCCTTTTTATAGTTACAGTTATAAATCTCAGTTCTTCCTTAAGCCCTGGAAACCATTAAGATATGGTTTATTCCTGCAATTTTGTTGTTTCAAGAATGTTATATGAGGTAGGATGTGGTGGCATATGTCTGTAACCCCAGCAGCTCAGGCAGAAGGATTCCAAATTGGAAGCCAGCCTCAGCAATTTACTGAGACTATAAGCAACCTAGTGACACCCTGTCTCAAAATAGAAAATAAAAAGATCTAGGGATGTGGCTCAGGGGTTAAGCACCCTTGAGTCCAACCCCGGGTATAAAAAAAAAAAAAAAAAAGAATTTAAAAAAGAATCTTATATGAGCTGGGAATGTGGCTCAGTGTTAGAGCACTTGCCTAGCATTCTTTTTTTTTTTTTTTTTGGATCCAGGGATTGACACTTGGCCACTGAACCACATCCCCAGCCCTATTTTATTTAGAGACAGGGTCTCGCTGAGTTGCTTAGGGCCTTACTAAGGCTGGCTTTGAACTCGCTATCCTCCTGCCTCAGCCTCCTGAGTCGCTGGGATTACAGGCCTGTGCCACTGCGCCCTACTTGCCTAGCATTTTTTTTTTTTTTTTTTTTTTTTTTTTTTTTGGGGTGTGGGTTGAAG
>JAJEJO010000790.1:236683-296834 GCA_020662805.1 Glaucomys volans | reverse complement strand
TTTTTTTTTTTTTTTTTTTTGCGGTGCTGGGGATTGAACCCAGGGCCATGTGCTTGCCAGGCAAGCACTCTACCAACTGAGCTAGATCCCCATCCCTTCTTCATCTTTATTTTATTTTTGGTACCAGGGATTGAACCCAGGGGTGCTTAACCACTGAGCCACATCCCCAGCCGTTTTAAAATATTTTATTAGGAACAGGATCTTGCTGAATTGCTTAGAGTCTTGATAAGTTGCTGAGGCTGGCTTTGAACTCCCCATTCTCCTGCCTCAACTTCCTGAGCGGCTGGGATTACAGTTGTGTGCCACTGTAGTCCGATTACTTTCTTCATCTTTAAAAATGGAACAATTACTAGTGACCCCAGACTATTTGAAATGAGACACACATGAGAAGCATATAAGACAGGGCCTGGAACCTCGTGGGCACTTGGGAGTATTTTCACAATATACACCCTATGGGGTACTGGGTGGCCATTAAAATAAGCTGGGTTTTCTATATATACTTATATAGAAAATAAATGCCTAAGTCATGGGGGTAAGTAGGAAAAGCTCATTACAGAACAACATGAGCCCCCTTGAAAAGCAAAATATTTTTCTACATGTTTACCCCAAAAGTGCATAAAAACAAGTCTTGCCGGCAGAATAAGCGCACTTATGACCATGTTTCCCTTGGGCCAATGATTGACTAAAGGGACAAAAGAAGGATTTTGCTTGGTTATATTGCATCTCTGAAATTGTCCCCATTTGTAAAACAAGGGATTCACTGGAAGCAACCTGATAAATGATTGTTAAGGATTGAGTTAACACACATCAAACATGTACAATAGTCCCTGCTACACACCATTGCAATTAAATTTCTCTTTATTCTCCTATGCCTCTTCATGATATCACATAATCTCTCTATCTTAGATATGAGTGTGAGGTGGGGAGAGCATCACCTTAAAAGTTGTTGGGGAATCTTATGTTGAGGGGGAGCTTTGAAAAGTTGGAGACAAGCTGGGCATGGTGGGCACATGTCTATAATCCCAGCAGTTTGGGAGACTGAGGTGGGAGAATCATGAGTTCAAAGCCAGCCTCTGCAAGGTCCTAAGCAACTTAGTGAGACTGTCTCAAAATACAAAAAAAAAAAAAAAAAGGGCTGGATGTGACTCAGTGGTTAAGTGCCTCTGGGTTCAATCCCTGGTACCAAAAAGGACAAAAAGAAGTTGGAGACCAAGCCTGGCATGGTGGCGCACACCTGTAATCCCAGCAGCTCAGGAGGCTGAGGCAGGAGGAAGCAGCTCAGGAGGCTGAGGCAGGAGGATCGTGGGTTCAAAGCCAGCCTCAGCGTGGGCAAGGCCCTAAGCAACTCAGTGAGACCCTGTCTCTAAATAAAATACAAAACAGGGCTGGGGATGTGGCTTAGTGGCCGAGTGCCCCTGAGTTCAATCCCCGGTTCCAAAAAAAAAAAAGTTGGAGACCAAGATAAGACAATAACTCCAGGATAAGGACAAATGGGTGGGTGGTGGAAAGGAGTTTGTGTAGCGGGTAGGGGGCGGTGGACATCTAGTAGGCCCAAGCTCTAAGGAGACAGTTGAAGAACCATATTTCATCAAATTTAAGATCCAACATTGTGACATACACCCTTATGTTATATGACACAATATAATTTTTTAAATGCTGAAATTAGTTTATGACTGGTCAGTTGTTACGTGCATCTCAATTTCAAAAGTATTCAAAGGCAAACAATGTACACCATAGAAACAGAAGATATGGGTCCCTCCGCCCTGGAATTGGAAACAGTGTCCTCACCCTAATTTTTAAAAATGCAACTGAACTGTAGGATTAGGATTTTCCCCATGATGACTATTTTGAAGTTTTATGGGGGGAGGGGGATGGTAAATGTCAAATTCTTTCCCTAAACCATCTCTCATCTTCTTTGTTCCCCTGCATGGGCTGAGTCAGCCTGTTGGGTGACCCAGGCCTGCCCTGGGGGAGGAGGGAGGCCACACAACTGAGTCCTTTGAGCCTTTTCTCTGACCCGAGGGCAGCAACAGCTGGAAAGGGGCCCGGCTTTATGGGGGAACAATGGTGCCAGCCAGCTGCGGGTGAAGCAGGGCTGCACAGCCTGGTCTGGTCTGGCCTGGGTCCAGAAGAGTGCCCCTTGCACCTGAGGGGTCCTCTCCACTTAGGCAAAGGTCTAAAAGAGCCATGGAAAGTAAAGAGGGAACCCCCGCATCCCCAGTGAACAACCCTATCCACAGAATCCCAGAAGACCCCAGAGGCTATGGAACTGAACCATCCCAGCATATGGACAAGAAAACAAAGGCTCCTAAAGGGACTGGAACTTCAAAGTCCCTCAGTAAGTCCACAGCAAAGCTGGACCCAGGATCCAGTTTCCCTTTGACACAGCAAGTCCATCGTCAAGTGACACCTTACGCAATCTTTTATGAACATGTTAACTATGTTGCTCTGATAAAGTGTCTGTCTGACACATCAGATAGTGTCTCCTCACCAGATTGTTGCAGTAAGAGGTGGGATCTCAAGTATGAATGCCTCCAGGACAGGGAGACCTGTGAGCACCTGCCTGTCCCCACCTCTTCCAGCCAACATTGACTGTGACATGGGAACTGCCTGAGTTCAAAGCCCACCTGCAAGACTTCCTATGTGTGCCCTTGGGGAAATTACTTTGTCACTGTGGCAGTGACTTCCAAGACAGCTCTGAATGATTCTCACCTCTAGGTAGTCATTTCTTTGTGTAGTCTGTCTCTTTCCACAATGAATAGGGTTGACCTATGTAACCACTAGGAGTTTGCAGAAATGACAATCTGGCTTCTGGAGTAGGTCAGAGGAGACACTGCAGTTTCCACCTAGTTATCTTGGAGCACTTGCTCTGGAGGACAAGGGCAGCTGGCAGATGGTAAGGACACTTGAGCAGCCTTATGGAGAGGTCCACATAGCAAGGGTCTTAGTCTGCTGTCTGCTGCTACAATACCCAGACTGGGTAAGTTATAAAGAGTAGAAGTTTCTTTGGTTGATGGTTCTGGAGGTTGAAAATTCCAGAATCCAGGAACCACATCTGGTGGGGGCCTCCTCGCTGCATCCTTACATGGCAGGAGGCATCAGGTGGTGAGGGAACACAAAAGAGAGTGATCAAGAGGGGACTGAATTTGCTTTGACCACAAACCCAGGCTCATGATAACTGACCCACCCCAGGATAATGACATTAGTTCTTATGAATATCTAATTGTCACTTGAAGCTCCTACCTCTCAACACTGTTACCATAGCAATTAATATCAACGTGAGTTTGAGAGAGGACATTTAAATCATAGCAGCAAGTAACTGAGATCTTGCCAGCAGTGAACCGATTTGCCAGACATGTGTATGAGCCACCTGGAATCAGATGCCTCAGGCTCTGTCAAGCTTTAAGGTGACTGCATCCCAAGCTGACATCTGGACCAGACTCTCACGAGATGCTCCAGGTGAGAATCACCCAGGTAATCTGCTACGGAGTTCTGAACCCATAGAAAATAGATAAAAATGTTTACTGTTTCAAGCTATTACATTTTGGGGGTGATTTCTTAGCAGCAATAGATTATTCATACAATAATTTTTTGCCTTCTTTTTCTTTTTAATTTTTATGTAGTTGTAGATGAACAGCATGTCTTTATTTTGTTTATTTTTATGTGGTACTAAGGATTGAACCCGGTGTGTCTGCCACTGAGCCACATCCCCAGCCCTGCCTTCTTTTTCTTATCTTTAAATGAGGGTGATAACATTATTATGCTTCACATAATGAGGCTTCAATAAGATTATGTCTTGGGAGGCTGAGTCAGGAGGATCGAGAGTTCAAAGCCAGCCTCAGCAACTTAGCGAGGCCCTAAGCAACTCAGTGAAACCCTGTCTCTAATAAAAATACAAAATAGGGCTGGGGATGTGGCTCAGTGGCCGAGTGTCCCTGAGTTCAATCCCTGGTTCCAAAAAAAAAAAAATAAGATTATGTATGGAGCCCAGTACCTGTAATGCCAATACTGGAGGGTAGCCTGGGCAACTTAGTGAGACTCTGTCTCAGAATTTAAAAATATAAATTTAAAAGCTGGACATGCCAGTAATTTTGGTGACTCAGGAGGCTGAGGCATGATGATTCCAAGTTCAAGGACAGCCTCAACAATTGAGCAAGACCCTGTCTTGAAATTAAAAAAAAAAAAAAAATGTGGGCTGGAGATGTATCTCAAGGTTAAAGTACTGTACAGGAAAAAAAAAAAAAAAACCTTAAAAAGGACTGGGGGTATAGCTCTGTGGTACACTGCTACTCTAGCAAGGGAGAGACCTGAGTTCACTCTCCAGCAGTACAAATAAATAAGTATATAAAGGTGATGCATGAACAGAATCTGGCTCACAGCAAACACTCAGCAGATGGATGCCAATATGGCTGTATTATATTAATTGAGAGCAGAGGCTAAGGAAGGACTGGGAGGGAAGATGAAGTAGCAATATTCACCCTCTTTAATTTCCTGGCAATGCAGCTGGTAAATACCCACTTCCAAGACAGAAAGAAGTCCTATAGGAAACCCTGATCTCCTCTCCTTAGAAGGCAAGGTGGAGACCATTTGTCGCTCTTCCAGCATTCCCCTTCGAAGTCTCAGTCTCTCCCACCCCAAACCTTGTCTCCAGGATTTATCAAGTGATTTCTTGCTCATCTGCTGGGAGCCCTGATCAACAGAAATATGCTCCAGCTCAGCACTTTTCAGGGATGTTCCCTGACCCCTGGAAGCTACCCAGCCAAGCACCACTGCTCCTTAATCCGTCTCTGAGAACCAGGTTTAAATTTTAACTCTGCTGCATACTTGCCCTTTGAAAAGTCACTCAACCTCTTTAAGCCCCATTTCCTCATCTGCCAAACCAAAATAGTAAATGTTTTTCTTTTTCTTTCATTTTTTTGGGGGGGATGGAGATGCACGCTAGGCAAGTGCTCTATCACTGAGCTATACCCCCAGTCTTTTTACATTTTTTTTTTTTTTCTGTACTGGGGAATAGAACCCAGGGGTACTTTACCCTTAAGATACCTCCCCAGCTTGTTTTTTCTTTCTTTTTCTTTTTAAATTTTGAGACAGGGTCTTGCTAAATTGCCAAGACTGGCTTTGAACTTACAATCCTGCCTTGGATTCCTGAGTCACTGGGATTACAGGCATTTGACATGCCACCCAGAAGAAATGGTGAATTTTGCCTCCAGGTTGGTGGGGGAAGAAAACTTTGTTGAGTGGAAACAAAAAACTGGCAACAGCCCCCACCACACTGTCAGGTGCTCCTGCTCCCTGCCCTGCCCGGCATTCTCCCTCCAGCTGGGGCCACTCTCACTCTCACAGCTGGGGAACTCTCACATGCAGGTTCTGCCCTGCTCTGGCCTTGAGACCAACTTTATTTTTAATCCAGGGACTTTAAAGAGATTTAATCTCTTTAATCAGGTAACTTGCAAGTGTATTCTAGTGTTTCTTCCTGTGGCCAAACCTGGTTCAAAAACCTATTTTAAAATCACTAAAGTAATAAAATTATGTTATAGAATCCTGGTCCTTTAATTTGGAATCAGTCTGCCACTGAGCTACAGCCCCAGCCCTGCCTGAAGGGATAACACTGATACCTGTATCCCATCTTCAAAGATCTGGATTTTTTTTGGCAGGGTTGAGGATCAAACTCAGGGTCTTGTACATGCTAGGCGAGTACTCTACCACTGAGCTACACTCCCAGCCCTCAAAGATCTGGATTTAATCATCTAGGATGTGGCCTAGACATTGAAGTTTGTTAAACTCCTTGCCCTACTCCCCGGAAGTCTAAAGGAACTGGATATACCTTCCATTTGAAAACAAAATAAAGCAACCCCGGGACGGGGGGTGGGGGTGGGGTGGGGGATGAAACGATGCTTTTCAACTTTTCAAGAGACAGCACATCAAGCCAGGCAAGGTGGTGCACAACTGTAATCCCCAGTGGCCCCAGAGGCTGCAGCAGGAGGATCCCGTGTTCAAAGCCAGCCTCAGCAAAAGCAAGGCACTAAGCAACTCAGTGAGACCCTGTCTCTAAATAAAATAAAAAATAGGGCTGAGGATGTGGCACAGTGGCTGAGTGTCCCTGAGTTTAATCTCCAGTACCAAAAAAAAAAAAAAAAAAAAAAGGGAGAGGGACATGAAGCAATGAAGGATAGTGATCCCTGGGAGATTGCAAACAAATGAAGTGGGACCATGATTTCCCAAAACTACTGTCTAGACAGATTTCAGACCATAGGGCAGGGAAGGGTAACCCACCTGGAGTTGAGCAGACTGAGTTGGAGACACAGAGCTGAGAGTCTGGGGGAGACCAAGGAGGCTAGAGTTCGCAGGAGAGAGCCCTGGAAAAGAGAGCTGCAAAGACGTCTGGAGTTCCAATCAAGTATCAGCTTCAGAGCTCATTAGTAAATGCACTTGCAGAAACTATGCAAAGATGGTAAAAGAACCACCCGAGAGGGTTAGAGAACAGTGTTCAGTGCTCACCCAGGGCCAGGAATACTGCCTGTTCCCACCAGGCAGACTGGAAAGCCACACGATTCATAAGTCATTTTGGTTGAGTATGAAGAATGGGGGGCCTTAGTATTGGAGAAAAGTTAGCCCTCGATCTAATGGTGCTAATATGAAAAGTGAGATCCTGAAGGATCAAACTATTCCCAAATAATTTTACTGCATCCCAAAACAAAGCTCAAGAACACATATAGGATAGGGGCTAGAGGTGTAGCTGAGTGGTAAAGTTCCTGCCTGGCATGTGTGAGGCACTGGGTTTGATTCTCAGCACCACATATAAATAAATAAAATAAAGGTCCATTAACAACTAAAAAAAAAAAAAAAAAAGAAAGAACATATATAGGATAAACTGGACACAGTGGAGCAGGTCTGTAATCCCAGTGATTTCAGAGGCTGAAGCAGGAGGATGGCAAGTTCAAAGTCAGCTTCAGAAACTTAGGGAGGCCCTAAGTAACTTAGTGAGACCCCCGTCTCAAAATAAAAAATAAAAAGTCTGGAGATGTGGGTCTGTGGTTAAGTGCCCCTGGGTTCAATCCCTGGTACAAAAAAAAAAAAATTAAATCGGGATGATACAATATTTTTAAAAGGCTGGGGATGTAGCTCAGTGGTAGAGCACTTGCCTAGCAGGTGTGTATCCCCTGGGTTCAATCCCCAGGATCACAAAGATAAATAAGCAAATCAATAAACAAATCAACAAATAACTAAAAGAAGCCAGTTATGGTTTGGAGATGGCTGTGCCTGGGGCTAGAAACCTTGTCCTTGGTGTGATTCCCCAATGCTGAGGTTATGGAACCTCATAACCTTTAACAGGCAGCTCAGAGTGGAAGGTAATTAGGTCACTGGATTCACATTGGTCTCTCAGAGTAGGCTGAGTCTCAGAGACTGGATTGGCTCCCATGAGAGTGAGCTGTTATAAAAAAGCAAGCCTGGCCCCTCCCTGGTTTCTTACTTCCTTGCTTATGTGTTGTCCCTCTGCATGTGGATGGTTCCCTTTTCACCCTTCCCCATGTTGTGATGAGGGGGACCCTTTCCAGAACATTGGTACCATGCTGTTTTGACCTTCTAGCAAACAGAATCATCAGCTAAGTAAATCTCTTTACTTCATAAGTTTCCCAATCTCAGGTATTTTATAATAGCAGCACAAAATAGTTGTGCTGGATATTTCATTCTGTATCACCTAGGTAGGCACATTAAAACGATGCCAATGTTGATCAGCTGGTTAAAGGTGGTAATAGATCTATTCCTGTAAAGGATCTATTTCTTCTTTACAATTAGCAAGTCATCTGTGGGGTAATGCTCTGTCCCTGTGGGAATAGCCTATTGTCCAACAGCCTTTCCCCTCATGATTTTAGCAGCCATTCATAATCTTTCATCAATTATTTCACTGGGGGTTGCAAATGAGGATTTAATCGTTTTTTATTCTATCACTCCTTCCACCTCTATTGGTTTCATTCTTCTGTTAAGAAGAGTTTCCCTTTATCTAGAGGATGAATTATAATTCCTCCTAAAAAATGGGGTAACTGCTTAACTTTTAATAATCAATCATTAAATTTAAGAGTTGATATAATTGTCATTTCTAAAGATGGAAGAGTTTATCTGTCTCTTTGTAACTCCATAAATGCATACATTTTTATTTATTCAATATTTTACAATTAATTACATTCATTCTGATATTGTTGATACTCAGATTGTCCCAAATTCAGGCAGTGAAGTCCCTTCAAGCTGACTTTGGTTTATTGGCACACCTTTATTAATTTTGAGCACATCCATATTTTTTGGCACAAAAAGATGTTCCAGGCTCTCCTTATATTTCCCCTGCCCAAGCTTAGACTCAGCCATTTTTTAAACAGCCCTTGTCCAGGGTGAAAGTATGTGAAGATAAATATTTGGGGCTCTAGCTGTGTTCATTACTATTGGATTGTTATTACTTCTGGACCCTTCTTTTCATTAGGTAAATCTAGGGAAATATAAAACTATCATATATATTCACATATTGTGTACATAATACATGATTATATGCAAAAATTTGAATATATGATATATATAATCATACATACTGTATATATGAATATGTGAGTATACATGATACATACACCCATATATATGCATATACAGACACACACACACACACACACACACACACCATGAGGTTGTATGACTATTTCTAATTCATAAGTGTTTTTTCTGAACTTGTTGTTGTTATTGTTGTTCTGGATTGAATCCAGCACCTTGAACTTGCTAGGCAGGTGCTCTACCACTGAGCCACAACCCCAACCCTATTTTTTAAATTCGAATGTTTTTGCAGTACTGGGGGTTGAACCCAGAGGTGCTTTACCTTTGAGCCACATCCCCAGACCTTGTTTTGTATGTATATATTTTTTTTTTTTTTTTTTTTTTGGAACCGGGGATTGAACTCAGGGACACTTGGCCACTGAGCCACATCCCCAGCCCTATTTTGTATTTTATTTAGAGACAGGGTCTCACTGAGTTGCTTAGGGCCTCGCTAAGTTGCTGAGGCTGGCTTTGAACTCGCGATCCTCCTGCCTCAGCCTCCCAAGTGCTGGGATTACTGTATGTATATTTTTAAAAAAATTTTAGTTGTAGCTGGACACAATACCTTCATTTTATTTATTTTCATGTGGTGCAGAGATCAAAACCCAATGCCTTGTACGCACAAGACAAGCACTTTGTACCACTGAGTTACAACCCTAGCCCCCAAACCCTTTGTTATATTTTATTTAGAAACAGGTCCTCACTAAGTTGCTTAGGGCCTCACTAAGGTGCTGAGGCTGGCTTTAAACCTGTGCTCCTCCTGCCTCAGCCTCCCAAACCGCTGGGATTACAGGTGTACATCACACAACCAGCTTAAACTTCTTTTTTTATTTATTTTTATTTTTGGTACCGAGGCTTGAATTCAGGGCACTTAACTACTGAGCCATATACCCAGCCTTTTTTATTTTTTATTTTGAGACAGAGTCTCGCTAAATTGCTTAGGGCCTCACTAAATTGCCAAAGCTAACTTAGAATTGGGAATCCTTCAGCCTCAGTCTCCTGAGCTGCTGAGATTTCGGGCATATGCCACCACTCCCAGCCAGCTTGAACTTCTCTGACTTTATATTGGGATCACCATATGCTTCCTTATTCATCTGAAGCCAGGGCAACGAATATGACAGTAGAAGAAGAAAGCAGGTTGCTGAGGACAGCAGGGTTTGGACGTCAGGTAGAATAACTGGCAGGAGGGAAATCAACAATTTGAGATACCACAGTCTCTGGGAGCAAAGTTTTCTTTCCCCGCGGAGGATCCACAATTGTACTGACAGCTGCTAAGAGTTCAAACATGGAAGGTGCTACTGTTTGAATGTCTCCTTCAGCGCTCAAGTTGAAATTTAATTGCCATGTGAATGTGTTGACAAGTGGAACCTTTAGCTAGGCACAGTGGTGCATGTCTGTAATTCGTGACTAGGGAGGCTCAGAGGGGAGGATTGCACGTTCAAAGCCAGCCTCAGCAACTTAGCAAGATCCTGTAACAAAATTAAAAATTAAAAGAGTTGATGATGTGGCTCAGTGGTTAAGTGCCCCTGGGTTCAATCCTGGCACAGGGGAACAAAAAAAAAAAAAAAAACAAAAAAAAAACCCACAAAAAACAAAAAAGAGATGGAACTTTAAAGAGGCGATTAGGGCTCATGAATGGATTGATGCCATTATACAGGTGGGTTAGTCATTGCAGGAGGAGTGGGCTCCTGAGGAAAGAATGAATTTGGCCCCTCTCTGCTGGCCCTTCTGCTTTTTATGACACAGCACAAAGGCCTTGGCCAAAGGCTGGTGTGGTGTGTCCTCAGACAGCCCAGCCTCCAGAACTATGAGCCAAATAAATTCATACTGTTTAAAAATTACTGAATCTGCAATTTTCTGTTACAGCCATAGAAAACTGACTCAGATGGACTGATGATACTAGTAATCACCCCCAAAAGCTACTGTGTACCCAAGAAGTGTGTTTAGAGCTTTACATACAGTTATACATAGAATCTTTATATAAATCTAAGGGGTAGGTACTATTATTGTGTTGTTCATTCTCCATTTGCCCTTGCATTTCAAAGAAATAAAATAAACTGCTCAAGGCTACACAGCAAGTAAATGAGGGAACCTGGTTTCTCACCCAGTATGCTCTTAACCATGGATGCTCACTGGATTTGGAAACCTCACAATTGTTGGTGACCTGGATGAGAGTATTTTCAGTGGAAAGGAAGACACAGAAGCTGAATTGGAGTATGAGAAACAAGTGAATTTGGATGAGAAAGTGGAGACACTGACTTGAGTCAGTACCTTGAGAAAGTTTGCCTGTGAAAGGAAGCAGGATGGAAACACAGTGGAGAACATGGAGCCAAAGGAGAGTTGCAATTGAGAAGGTGAAAGTTATGGGACCCTGAGACTCAGAGCATCCATGGAAGGAATGGTTTTGGTGATTGACTGATCCAGGGCCTCAAGCATGCTAAGCTTGCACTCTACCACTGAGCTACACCCCCAGACCAAGGGGTGCTTTTAGTTAGAGTGAAAAATATTTCTTTAGTGCTGATGAGAAAGTGAAGGAGTTCTTTTGACTTCTACCTCCTCAAAAAGCTTGAGACAACCTTGCCAACTTAAGTGCAGAGAGATTTGCGAGAGATGTTTGAAGAAGAGAGCACATTAGTTGTTTGAGTGAGCCAAAGAGAAAACATGGTAAGATATCCCTGTAAGATTGAGACCCCACTGGAACTTATGAACTTGTAGCTGAAATCAAACAAACCTAAAATGCACGGTTTTCTCCAACTGTGTTTAGCATGCCTGCCAGAGAAGGCTAATAGATGCCAGAGAACTCCAGTCCTGAGCTGGGGATTACCTAGCAGAGGGTGGGGCAAGAGGTTAATCCCAAAGATGGACCTGTGAACCCAAGTTGTCCAGGGACACATGAAGGAGGAGGACACAGGTGACAGTATGTCAGGGCTGTGGATTTGTGGTCTCAGTGAGATCAGAGATGGACAAGGAGGCAGAAGTGGGAAAATATTCTTATTTTGTGTGTATGTATGACCCTGAGAGATCAAGGTCATCAGAGACAAGGAGACTGAGAAAGGCTCTGATGTTGAACCAATCATCTCAGAAGGATGAAGGAAGAGGTGAGAAGTTAGACAATAAGTCCTTCCACAGTAGATAAAACAGAGGTCAGAGAAAAAAGAAACCTTTCCCAGGTCACACAGTGACCTTGTGGTGGAGTTGTGAAATTAGCTCTGCCTAACCCCAGAGCCTGGATCAAACTACTGCTCTCCTGTTGAGTTTGTGAATTCAGCCTGTGGGATTGGTCTGCAACCGGGCCACCTCGCGTGAACTGACAAACTGTGTTGTCCCCATCCTCTCTGAATTGCCATTCTGTTTACTACAATGAACTTACCCTAACCTTTAGCTGGCTCTGCCTCCAGAACTTGTCACATTTGGTCTCTGAGTTTATAGCTCCATATCCTGCTGTTTATGATACAACCTATCCCATAACTGGGCTTCTGAAACCTCTCATGAAGAGCTATGATTACGATAATGAAAATAACAGCTGCTTCTATTATCCAGTACCTGCTCTATGCCAGGCTTGGCACCCTTTCTCATTTGAGCCAAAATGATATCTTATCATCCCCATTTTTCAGATGAGAACAACCAAGGCTCAAAAGATGAAATTCATAGACACATGTAGTGGCATAGCCCTGTAATCCCAGCTATTGGAGAGACTGAGGTAGGAGGACCCCAAATTCAAGGCCAGCCTGGGAAACTTAGTGAGACTCTATCTCAAAATAAAATTAAAAGTAAAAGGGGGCTGGGAAAGCACCCTGTGGTAAAGCACCCCTGGGTTCTATCCCCAGTGCCACACAAAGAAAGAAAAAAAGAAAGAAAGAAAGAAAGAAAAGAAAGAGGGAGGGAGGGAGGGAGGAAGGAAGGGAAAGAAATCACTTATTCAGGACCACCCAGCTGGGAAGTTGCAGAGGTGGATTCAATCCTGAATATTTCTGACTCTCCCAGTTCCTGCCTTTTTGCAAATTATTAAAATTAAGATAAGGACTTGTTAGCATGTGTACCAATATAACATATTCTCATTAAAATAATTTTTAAAAACCCAATTCTTTGATACTGGGCCCCAATCTGCCAATGCAGCTGACATTCCCTGTCAAGACTCCTCCAAGAACTGCTTAGAAACTTTTGAGGGTGTCTTGCCTGCATTTCAGAGCAAGTCCTACAAGCTGCCCCATGACCTTGCCAAGCTAACCCTTCTGACCATGTGCCTGGCATCTGACCCAATTCTTTACCCACATGATGTAATATATATGTCCACATATTCTTAAAATATATGCATAATGTTTGTAGCTAATAAATTAAACTGAGGCACAGAGAAATTAGGGTGGTAGTTATTGGTCACCTCTAGAACTCAGGATCGGTGGAATGAGCTACAGCGTCTCTCGTCCTGCAGCAGGGACTCTGGTGTTTGCCCTGTTGTTGTTGTTGTTGTTGTTGTTTTGGGGCATTTATTTTTCTTTTGAGGTGATTAGAATTGAGCACAGACAGCAGGTTTTTTTTTTTTTTTTTTTTTGTGAACCAGGGATTGAACTCAGGGACACTCGGCCACTGAGCCACATCCCCAGCCCTATTTTGTATTTTATTTAGAGACAGGGTCTCACTGAGTTGCTTAGGGCCTCGCTAAGTTGCTGAGGCTGGCTTTGAACTCGCGATCCTCCTGACTCAGCCTCCCAAGTCGCTTGGATTACAGGCGTGCGCCACCACGCCCGGCTCAGACAGCAGTTTTTTTAAAAAGCGAGGTTTCCCTGAAGAAGTAGGATCTAGCCTGACCAGTAGGATATTTATTAACTGATTGATTGATTGATTTGATTTGTTGTTTTTAGATATACATGACAGTAGAGTGTATTTTTTATAACTTTATTTTATTTAGTTTTTTTTTAATTTTTTTTTTTGTGGTGCTGGGGATTGAACCCAGGGCCTTGTGTTTGCAAGGTAGTTTTTATTTATTTATTTAGTTTTGGTATATATTACTGAGGATCAAACCCAGAGCCTCAGACATGCTAGGCAAGCGCTCCACCACTGAGCTACAGCCCCAGCCCCAGCAGAGTGTATTATGACATATAATACATACATGGAGTACAATCCATTCCAATTAGGATCCCATTGTTGTGGTTGCACATGATGTGGAGTTATACTGATTGTGTGTCTCCCCTGGTTTGACTCTTCAGGGTGATTTTGGGAATTGTTCCTACCTGTACACAGCCCCCAACACTAGTGCTTTGGCTCTCATGGAGATTTTATGAACCACCTAATAATCTCTGATAAAGTCTTTTCCTGCTGAAATTGAAGACAGTTGGTTTCTTTCACTTGTAGCTAAGAATCTATTTTTTTTTTTTATAGCTTTTTTGAGCTGGATGCGGTGGCACAAGCCTGTAATCCCAGCAATTTAGGAGGCTGAGGTAGGAGGATCACAAGTTCAAGGCCAGTCTCAACAATGTAGCAAGACCCTGTTGGGAATGTAACTCAGTGGTAGAGCACCCCTGGGTTCAATTCCCAGTACCTCCCTCCAAAAGAAAGCTTTACTGAAATAGAATTCGCATATACAATTCACCCATTTAAAGCCTACAATCTGGATGAGTGTGGTGGCTCACTCTTGTAATTCCAGAGGCTCAGGAAGCTGAGGCAGGAGGATTGAAGGTTCAAAGCCTGCCTTAGCAATTTAGCAATGCTGTAAGCAACCTAGTGAGATCCTGTTGCAAAATAAAGAATAAAAAACATTGGGGGGCTGGGGATATAGCTCAGTTGGTAGAGTGCTTGCCTTGCAAGCACAGGGCCTTGTGTTCGATCCCCAGCACCGCAGAAAAAAAAAAAAAAAAAGCATTGGGGATGAGGCTCAGTGGTTAAATGCCCTTGAATTCAATACCTGGCACCAAAAATAAAAATAAAATAATAAAATAAAGCCTACAATCCAATTTTTAAAAATTATATTCAGAGTTGTACAATCATCACCAAATTATTTTACTAATTAATTTATTTATACCAAGATTTAAACCCAGGAACATTTAATTACTGAGTCACATCCCCAGCCCTATTTTGTATTTTATTTAGAGACAGGGTCTCAGTTGCTTAGTGTCTCGCTTTTGCTGAGGCTGGCTTTGAACTTTCAATCCTCCTGCCTCAGCCTCCCGAGCCACTGGGATTACAGGTATGCACCATGGTGCCTGGTTCGCCTCATTCTTTTTCGTATGACTAAATAGTTTTCTAGTGCCATAATATTTCTAGTCCTTTACTGATGCAAATTGAACTTATTTCCAATCTTTTCCTTTCACAACTTATCATAAATATGTTTATCTGTTATTTTGCTAATTATATATTTATCTAAAAGATAAATTCTTGGAATCAGAACCACTGGGAACAACTGGCATGTGTATTTTCTTTTTTGGTACTAAGGATTGATCCCAGGGGCACTTTGCCACTGAACTACATCCCCAGTCCTTTTTATTTTTTATTTTGAAGGAGGTCTTAGCAAGTTACTGAAGGTGGCCTGGAGCTTGAGATCCTCCTGCCTAAGCCTCCCAAGTTGCTGGGGTTACATGAGTATGCCACTGTTCCCAGTTAGCCTATGTATTTTCTTCTTTTTAAATGTTTTTATTAGTTCATGATCGGTGTATGTACTAGTGGGGTTCAATTTGACATAATCTCAAATGCATGTAACATAATTTTCTCATTCTCAATCCCTAGTACTTCTCCTTTCCCTCCCTTCCTCTTTTTTTTTTTTTTTTTTTTTTTTTGTATGGGGACCATGGATTGAACTCAGGGACACTTGGCCACTGAGCCACATCCCCAGCCCTATTTTGTATTTTATTTAGAGACAGGGTCTCACTGAGTTGCTTAGGGCCTCGCTAAGTTGCTGAGGCTGGCTTTGAACTCGCGATCCTCCTGACTCAGCCTCCCAAGTCGCTTGGATTACAGGAGTGCGCCACCACGCCCGGCTCCCTTCCTCTCTTGTCCTCATTCCCTTCCCCTACTCTATTGGTCTTTGTAACATTTATTTATTGTTCTATGATCAGTGCGTTATAATTATGTATAAAAGTGGAATTCATTGCAGTGTATTCATATGTGCATGTAGCATCACTTGGTCAATGTCATTCAGCAATCTCCTTTCCTGCCCTCCCACTCTTCTCCTCATCCCCTTCCTCTACTTCAATGTTCTCCTTTTTATTTTCATAAGACTCTTCTTCCCCCTTTTTTGTTCCTTATTTCTCTCTAACTTGTGTATATAAGTGGAAATGTTTGAACTTTGACCTGAGTCTGGCTGATTTCACTTAGTGTGATTTTCTCTAGTTCCATATGTTTATCAGCCAATGAAACAATTTCATTCTTTTTTATGACTGAGTAAAACTCCGCTGTGTAAGCATGTTATACCCGACAAAAATAAGATCATCCAAGCTGATCACGTAAAGCCAAAAGAAGCCTTTATTTTTTATCTTTTAGCTGGCCAGCCACCAACGAACACCAATACACCTAAAAGCGGTGCTGGGGGATCGCATGTTCTTTGTTGCCAACATTTATATGGAGGGGAAGGGATTAGGGTGGGGCTATAGAGAGTGGATTAGGGTGGGGCTGACTCTCTCTCCTGATGGCACTCGAGAGTCTTTTTGGGGAGTGTAACAAGTATAGCACATTTCTTTATCCGTGACAGATAGCTAGGCTGGTTCCACAACTTTGTTATTGTCACTTGTGCTGCTATAAATACTAGTATGTACATATCACTATAGTATGTAGTGATTTTAATTCTTTTGGATAAATGCCAAAAGAGATAGCTAGGTCACATGGTGGTTCCATTCCTAGTTTTTTTTTAAGGAATCTCCATACTGCTTTCCCAAGTGGTTGTACTAATTTGCAGTCCCACCAACCATGGGTAAGTGTACTCCTCCCCCGCATTCTGACCAGCAATTATTGTTATTTGTATTTTTTTTAAAGTATTTTGTTTTAGTTGTGGACACAATACCTTTATTTTATTTATTTATGTGATGCTGAGGATCGAATCCTGTGCCTCATGCAAGGTAGCTCTACCACTGAGCTACAAGCCCAGCCCTGTTATTTATATTCTTGATGGTTTCCATTCTACTGGGTAAGATGAAATCTCAGTGTTGTTTTGATTTGCACTTCCCTTATTGCTAAAGATGTTGAACACTTTAACATATTTGTCTTCAAAGACAAATTGTTAGACCATAAAATTCACCCATTTTAAATATATGGTTCAATATCTTATAGTAAGTTTATCTCTTTCTTTTCTTTTTTCTTTTTTCCCCAGTTCTGGAGATTAAACAAACCTAGGAGCACTCTACCACTGAGCTGTATCCCCTGTCCTTTAAAAAATGTTTTTGTTTTAAAATTTTTAGACAGGGTCTTGCTAAATTGCCAAGGTTGGCCTCAAACTTGCAATCCTCCTTCCTCAGCCTCCTGAGTAGCTGGGATCACAGGTGTGTGCTACCAACCCAATTTCTAGTAAGTTCCTTGAGCCATGCAAACCATCAGAATATTTTCATTACCCCAATAAGATCTTGCATGGTAGCCGGGTGCGGTGGCGCACACCTGTAATCCTAGCACTTGGGAGGCTGAGGCAGGAGGATAGCGAGTTCAAAGCCAGTCTCAGCAACTTAGCGAGGCCCTGAGCAACTCAGTGAGATCCTGTCTCTAAATAAAATACAAAATAGGGCTGGGGATGTGGCTCAGTGATGGAGTGCCCCTGGGTTCAATCCCCAGTACCAAAAAAAAAAAAAAAAAAAAAAAAAAAGATCTTGCATGGCATTTTACAATGAATTCCCAATTCCTCAATCTCATTCTTCCTCCTGTCCCAGGTCACCACTCATCTACCTTCTATCAGAAAAGATTTGCCTTTTTGGGGTGTATTTTTAAATTTTCCTTGGGTAGCTACATAGAAGAATTACTGGGTTGTATGATAAATTTATGTTTAACTTTTTAAAAAACTTCCAAACTGTTTTCCAAAATGGTTGTACCTTTTTGTATTCCTATCAGCAACATATGAGACTCCTAATTTCTCCACATTCTTGCCAATATTGTTATTGTCTCACTTTTATATTATTCTAGTGGGTGTAAGATGGCATCCTGTTGTGGTTTTAATTTACATTTAACTTATGACTAATGAAGTTGGAAATCTTGTCATGTGTTTTTTAGCCATTCTGTATTTTCTTTTCTTTTTTTTCTCCCCTGGAGGTGCTTACCATTGAGTCCCATCCTCAGCCCTTCTTATTTTTTTATTTTGAGAGAGGGTCTCTCTAAGTTTCCCAGATTGGCCTTGAATTTACAATCCTCTTGCCTCAGCCTCCTGAGTAGCTGAGATAAGCGGATTGCAAATTACACACCTGTAATTCCAGCTACACCATACATTGTGCATTGCACTTGTCTTATTTTTCTCTTCTTTTATATATCTTTGAAATTTTTCAACATAAAATATTTTTGTTTTGATTCTGGGGATTGAACCCAGGCTCTCATGCATTGTAAATTTGTTCTCTACCACTGTTTTGTTTTGTTTTTAATGACCATTTATGGAACTATTGAAATCATCTTGTATACATCCATCAGTGCACAGTCCCTTGAAAGACTTTGGCTCAACTGCGCAGGGTGAGAGCTCTAGAATTAGACTGGCCAAATTTGAGTCCTACTACTACTGTTGCTGAAAGCTTGGTCCTTGTCCCCGCTGCCAATCCAATAAGGAGGACACCGTTTTGAGAAAAAGGGAAAAGAAGGTTTATTGCTTTGCTAGCAAAGGAGACACAGAGGGGACTCCTGTCCCAAAGGCTGTGATTCTGCCCATTAGCAGGAACCAAGGGTCTTTAAAGAGGTGACTCAAAGGCTACAGTCCACGTGTTCTCTGTTGGAGTTGTAATTCAGTTGTTAATTTGGGAGATAGTCATTTCTGAGATCTTCTGGGACCATCCCCAAAGTCTGGATTACTTTGTTCCTATGGTGGTTGTGTGCTCAGGGACAGAGAAATCTGCCTAAAATGGGGAAGAAAGTTAACCCTATTTCCCCTGAGATTAGGAAGAAAAAGAAACATGTCCATTTAAAAAATAAGTTGCAGTGGCAGAGCAGCAGGGAGCTGCGTAAAGTGGACCACTGCCACACTGCCAGTTACTAGCTCATCTCAGATTGGTCACCAATGGGTTTGGACCCAGTTGCCACATCTTAAAAACCAAACTCTAACTTTTACTGCGCACTGGGGCTGTCCTGTGTCAGCACTTTATTATTTTGTCCTCCCGACAACCCTAAGAGGTAAGTCACTGCCAATTAGCTCTTGAAGATGAGGAAACAGCCTGAACACAGGTGACTAGACCAGTTGACCTTGTGGAACCTGCCCCTCCTCCATCCAAATCTAGAAGGTCCTCAAGCACTCATCACAAAGTCTCACACATTTGCATATTTCTAATTGCATCTTATGTCACATCAGGAGAAGTTGGCATGAATAAAGTTTGAGTTCAGAGACTCCCGGGAGTGTTTCCATCTGACACCTTCCTAGCTTGCATAAGGTGACCTGGATGCTGGTTGCTTGATTGTATCTTTGCTTGAGGAATCTGTAGGTGTGGCTTTAATCTTTTCTCTTTGTTTTGTTTTGTTTTGTTTTGTGGGGGGAGTACTAAGTACCTAACCCAGGAGTGCTGTATACCGCTGAAGTCACATCCCCAGGCCCCCTCCCCTTTTTTTTTTTGAGACAGGGTCTCACTAAGTTGCTTAGGGCCTTGCTAAATTGCAGAAGCTGGACTTGAATTTGTGATTCTCCCACCTCAGCCTCCTGAGTCCTTGGCTTACAGGTGGGCTTACACCACACTGGCTTTCTTTTCTTTTGTCAAGATGCAGATTCTGGTTTAGGTCAGACATCTTCAGTGAGAACTCGAGGGGGAAAAGAATAATTGTGCTGATGGTGTTTCCTGGAAGAAAGATCACTTAGATTTGAAAACAAGAAAAGGGGGAAGTGATTCTGCTACTTGTTAGCTATGTTATCATAGGTTGGCTACTTTACCTCTCTGAGACTCAGTTTCCCCATCTGCATAATTGGGCAAATTATAGCTATTGCCTATTGAGTGTTTGCCTGGCCCTGTTCTAAGTGTTTTTCATGTACTGACTAATTTAATCCTCACAACAATCCTCATGGTAGGGTACATTAGTATTCTCATTTTAATTATTATTTTAATTAGTGCATTATAAATAAATATGATTCATTGTGGTATATGTGTATATGGACTTAGCATAATTTGGTAGATTTTGTCCCCAGTACTTCCCAAGACCTCTACTTCTGGGGACTACTTCCCCAGTCCTCCTCTTCTCCCTCCCTCTCAATCTTCTTCCTCTACTCTATTGGTTTTTCTTCTATTTTTATGAGATTATTCCTTTTTTTTCCCTCTCTCTCTAACTTCCATATGAGAGAAAACATTTGATCCTTGACTGTCTGAATCTGGCTTATTTCACTTTGCATGATGTTTTCCAGCTCCATCCATTTACCAGCAAATTACATAATTTCATTCATTCTTTTTTATGGCTGAGCAAAACTCCATTGTGTATATATACCAAGTTTTCTTTTTCCATTTGTGGAAAACCTGTGCTAGTTCTACCACATGGTTGTTGTGAATTATGTTGCTATAAACATTGGTATGCATGTATCACTGTAGTATGCTGATTTTTAGTTTGTTTTTTTTTAAATATGGACTGTGCATTCATTGGTGGCTTATGCCCATAATCCTAGCAATTCAGGAGGCTGAGGCAGGAGGATTGCAAATTCAAGGTCAGCCTCAGCAACTTAGCAAGACCCTTTCTCAAAATAGAAATAAAAAGAACTGGGAATGTAGCTCAGTAGTAAAGCACTCCCCAGGTTCAATCCCCCTTACCAAAAAAAAAAAAAAAAAGAAAAAAAAGAAAACAAAACAAAAAAAGGATGGCTTCATGAATCTGCATAATGTCATTCTTCTGCAGGGGCAACGCTAATTTTCTCTATACTATTCCAATTTTAGTATATCTGCTAATGAAGTGAGCATGCTATTCCCATTTTATAGATGAGGAAACTGAGCATCCTGCCTTGGTTGGTGTGAGTATTTGATAAGGCAGTCCTTATGAAACACTTAGGATACTATTTAGTAATTACATTATAGAAAATAAATATTAGATGTTATTTTTTATTTTACTTGGTTGCTCCTTGGAGGCATTTATATTTACTATCCCTGATTGCTACTTGGAAACAGTGGTGCCTAAGAACATACAGGATGTTTTTTAGAGAGTGAAAAAAATTTTAGCATAAATAAGTTACACGCAATATTTGGCCATGTTTATACTAAAAAATTATCCATTGTTAATTCAAAATTCAAATTTAACTGGGCATTCTATATTTTTATTTCCTAAATCTGGCAATCCCATCTGGGACAGAACTTGCAAATCTCATTTTGCAGATGAGGAAACAGCCTCAAAGAGAGAAAATAATGGAGCTACAGCCTCAGGTCTTAAATGGTCTCTTTGGATCTAGATCTCAGGCTCTCTGAAGTCTGGCCCAGTGTCTTCTCTTCATTAACACACAGCTTTTCAAGTCTTTCGTTGCCTCTGGCAATTGAAAAGCAGAGTTGCTTCAGGGAAGAAGGGGACAGTCGCTTGACTAAGTGTTCTGCAGGAAAGCTGGTGACAGGTGGCATGTGGGCCGCTGGGGTTTCTCTCCCAACTCCTTCCAGCTTTCCTCTTCTAGGAGACCTGGGAACCTCCTTCCTTCGCCGATATCAGGCTCCTCTAAGCTTCCAGTCCAGGCTCAGCACCCAGGACATCAGATGACCCAGGTGTCCTGAGCAAAGGGAGGGTGAAGGTGGCACAAGGCATTATCAAGCCATTGTTCCTGTATTTTTTTTACCCGGTCAAGACTGAGTTGAGTTCTGGATCAGGGAACCTGGGAGAAAGAACCACCCCGCATGAAAAAATGAGGAAATGGCACAGTTAGGATTGGCTGACTTCAGTTTAGCTTCTCCTTAGAGAATCACCAAGTACCCACCCTCAATCTCCTTGAATCTTCACAGCACCCTAGGAGGTAGGACTTTTTATTTTCATAGAGATTTGGATACTGAGGTCCAGGTGACTTTGTCTAAGACCCCTAAAGCAATGTAACAGTGGCTGCTCCTTTGACAGTCTTCCTCTGCAGTTACTTTTGTTTCCCCTCCCCTTGCCTGGCATTCTACATTCTAAAGGAAAGCTGCACCTAAAGGATTAAGATGTTAATTGCTAAATAATCTTTCTTTAGATTTATAGAATCCAGAACATCTGACCTTTGAGTAGCATCAGGATCTCTGAGCTGCCCCCTCTTCTTTAATTTTGTGCATCTCCTAATACAAAGCTTTTACTTTGCTAATACAAAGCATTAACTTGCAGAAAACAGATATGTTTGTAATTAGCCTTTGGAGGTTGTTGGGAGCTGTTTGCTATACTATTCTATGGGGCGGCTAAGATGGCGCCTGGCGGTATTGATTGTAAACTGGCCACACGTGTGTCTGGTTCGTGCTTTAAGCCTTTGCCTATGCTTGCCCGTGTATGCTTCACGTGGAAGTTCTGTGATTGGTCAACTGAGGGTATGCTTCACGTGGAAGTTCTGTGATTGGTCAACTGAGGGTATAAGAGAGAGAGACAGACAGAGACACATACAACTAACGCAGACGCTGAGGGGGGAAAGGGAAGAAGCGGGAGGAAACGGGAGGGAACGGGAGGAAACGGGAGGAAACGGGAGGGAACGGGAGGAAACGGGAGGGAACGGGAGGGAACGGGAGGAAACGGGAGGAACGGGAGGAAACGGGAGGAACGGGAGGAAACGGGATGAAACGGGAGAGGGAGGAAACGGGAAAGGAACGGGAAAGAAACGAACGGGTGCGCAAGATAAAGAGCTGCATACACATTCAGGGGATCGCGTCTTTGTGGGCAACAAAGACGGCGATAGGAGGTCAAAGTTGATTGCAGAGAAGGGACAGGAGAAAGATACAAGCCCTGGATTTGGAAGACAGCCATATCCGAAACCCCCAGGTAGCCTTCCTGCCCATTACACCACTGTTCCTCCTTTTCTTCCCTATAAAAGCCTGTGCACCTCTGAGTTCCCTAAGATGGGGCTCTAAGGCAATAGCCACCACTCCCCATCTTCTCAGGATGCTGGCTCTGGTGAATAAAACTGATTTTCTTCCCACCAACTCCATTCCCCCTAATATTGACTTTCCAGAGCCAAGCCAGTTATGGACAGAAGGACTGGATCTTTGATTCATATACCTTGGAAGCCTAAATTATTAATTCCTGCTCGGGTACTGTCTCCCAGATCATAGCTAATTCACCCTGTTGGGATTAGCAAGATTAGGATGGCACAGTTCAGTGGTTCTCAAAACGTGATACCTGAGCATCAGCATCCCCTGGGAACTTGTTAGAAATGCCCAGTTTGAGATGAATAAAAAAGTGTGGTATATATATATCTATGTATAAATATTGTGATATATATATATATATATATATATATATATATATATACACACAATGGAATATTACTCAGCTTTAAAGAAAAATGAAATTATGGCATTTGCCGGTAAATGGATGAAGTTGGAGAATATCATGCTAAGCGAAATAAGTCAATCCCAAAAAAACAAAGGCTGAATGCTTTCTCTAATATGCAGATATTAATTCACAATAAAGGGGGGCACTAGGGAAGAATAGAGTTATTTTAGATTACATAGAGGGGAGAGAAGGGGGGAGGGGAGTTTGGGGTAGGAAGGATAGTAGAATGAAGCAGACATTATTACCTTATGTACATATATGACTGCATGACTGATGTGATCCTACAACATGTACAATCAGAAAAACGAGAATTTACTCCATCTATGTATGATCTATGTATGATTTATGCATTCTACTGTCATGTATAACTAATCAGAATGAATAAAAATTTTAAAAAAGAAATTCTCAGTTTGGGGTCTGATCCTAGAACTTCCTGGCTCAAGAATTCTGGGGGTTGGAGCTGGGGATGTAGCTCAGTGGTACAGTATGTGTCTGTGCTTAGCATGCCTGAGTGCCTGGATTTAATCTCTAGCACTGAAAGGAAAACTCATAAAAAAAAAAAGGAAAAAAGAAAATGAAAAAGAGCCAACACAATGGTGACAACTATAATCCCAGCAATGTGAGTCAGGAGGTTTGCAAATTTGAGGCCAGTCTTAGCAAGTTAGCAAGGGGAGACCCTGTCTCAAAATAAAATTTTAGAAAATTTTAAAAAGGGCAGGGGATGTAGCTCAGTGATAAAGTGCCCTTGGGTGGAAGATTGAGAGAAAGAGAGAAAGGAAGGAGAGAAATGAATAAATTCTGGGGAAGGCTGGAAATGTAGCTCAGTAGTAGAGATCATGCCTAGCAAGCCTGAGGCCCTAGGTTTTTTCCCTAGTAGTTGGGGTGGGGCAATAATTCTAGGGGTGATGCCTGGCAGTCAGAGTTGTAACAAAGTCCTCTAAGCGATTCTGATGCATTCTAAAATTTGGTGATCTTTGGAATATAAAAGGATGTAAGCAAAAATAATTGAAAATGGGAGCAGACCTCAGATGAGCAAGCTGTCTTTATTAAGCAGCGGTGGAATGGCATATGGCACATTTTTCAGGGGTAAAAAGGGCAACTGGTTGCAAGAGGGGTCTGTGTTTTATAGGTTATAATGAGGGTCACTTAATCATTGGAGACTTCAGCAGAATGTGTTGGTTTGGGCAGTCAGCAAACAGTTTGTAAAAGTCTGAAACCCATAATTGCTAGGAAAGGATGAAAAGTCTTGAGCCTAGTGCTCCTTGCTTTTCTTCCTCCGGGGTCCATTGTCACTGGGAAAATATTAATGTTTGTTTTCTTCCCAGGGATTGCATTTTCTATATCTTTCAAAGGAGATTCAGTTTTGGAACAAAATTAGCCTATATTTAAAGCATATAGTTGTTTTACGTAAACTTTTATCGATGTATAATGCAAATAGAAAAAAATGCACAAGTAAGTATACATCTTGATGAATTTTCACAAAATGAGCATGCCTTATAACCTGAATCAAGGCACAGAACAAGCCCTTTTATGTCTCCTTCCTGGCACTACCTCCCCTCAAAGGATAACTCCTGTCCTGCCTTCTAACACCTTAGTCTTGTGTAATGTTACAGTTTTTAAAAATTAAGCCAGGCGCGGTGGCGCACGCCTGTAATCCAAGCGACTTGGGAGGCTGAGTCAGGAGGATCGCGAATTCAAAGCCAGTCTCAGCAACTTAGCGAGGCACTAAGCAACTCGGTGAGACCCTGTCTCTAAATAAAATACAAAATAGGGCTGGGGATGTGACTCAGTGGCCAAGTGTCCCTGAGTTCAATCCCTGGTTAAAAAAAAAAAAATTATAGACAAGATGGAGCTAATTGGAGCTCTGGTTCTTGGTTCTGGTTCTTGGACTGGTTTTTGGACTAATCCATTTCATTTAGACAATTTTCTTCCTATATAATGGTCACACAGATATTTCACAACTGAAAGGATTGCTAGGTTTCTCAAACTTGCCTGGTGACAAGAATCACCTAGGAAAACCCAGATTCCCTTATAGCATAATTTTCTTTGGTGGTTCTGGGGATTAAACCCAAGGTCTCAGGTATTCTAGCCAAGTGCTCTACCATGGAGTCACATTCCCAACCCATAGAGCATAATAAAAAAAAAAATGTGTGTGTGTGTGTGTGTGTGTGTGTGTGTGTGTGTGTTTTACCAGGGGATTGAACCAGGGGCTCTTTGCCATTGAGCTACATTTCTAGCCCTTTTTATTTTTATTTTTTATTTTGAGACAGGGTCTCACTAAATTGCACCGCTGGTCTGGAACTTGCAATCCTCCTGCCTCAGCTTTCCAAGGAGTTGCTGAGATTACAGGCATGTGCCACTGGGTCCCACTCCCATACAGCATAATTCTTAACAAGACAAATATTGGTTGTGGGTATATAAGAATTGTTTTTTTTTTTTTACTTTTTATGTCTAAAGCACATAAATAAATTTGTACTATGCTATAAGATTAAAATTTCAGGGAGAGGATGATTAGGAGGAAAACATGTCTAAAGTGCTCCTTTTGGCAGGGGGGAGAATGAGAAACATGCCCTAGTGCAGTAGTAATCCTGGTAGCGTAGACCTTGGTTAAAAAGTGCAAGTTCTTGGGCTGGGAATATAGCTCAGTTCAATGTTCAATCCAGAACAGCAGGGGAAAAAAGTAAGCAAGTTCTCAGGGGCTACACAGACCAGTGAATCAGAAACTCTGGTGATGGGGACCGGCAATGTATGGTTTAGAAAACTTCCTGGGTAATTCTAATTAACACTAAAAATTAAAAATTATCACTCTAGAGAATCTGAATGGGGTGCTATACTTATTAAAATCTATCATTTTAAATAAGTTCTCCTAAAATATAATGTAGGAAAACAATGACAAGACAGTTTCAAAAATACTTTTGAAAACTAAGTGACATCACAGATGGTAAAATATTACTTTCTTCAGGAGGAAAAAGACTAAACAATAATAGCAAATGTCGCTAATTTCTGAACTCTTAGTCGAGCCTCTGAGTTATGTTTGAACAGTCCTATTCTCACAATACATGAAGGAGGTGGAGAGGATGGACTCTGAAAGCCACTGCCTGGGTTCTTATCCAGATGCGATTTGGTTTATGCACCTGTAAAATGGGGATAATAACGGTGTACTTCTCTCACAGGTCTGTTGTGAGGATTGAGGGAACTTGCTGTTCTGTTCTTTAGATACCTGCCATGTTGGCACCAATAAATCGCCATCATCCCTAAGAATACCCTTAGGGTAAAGGAAGGAGGATTTTAGCCCAATCATATGTTACTGCGAAGTGTACAGTCCTAAGGACTATAGTCCAATGGTTCTCAAATTGTGATCCCAGCTGTCAGTAGCATCATCAGATAACTGGCTACAAATGCAAATTATGAAATCCCATTCTAAATCAGAAACTGGGGGTGGGGCACAGCAGTTTCACTTTTAAAATGTCCTTCAGGTGATTCTGATGCACACTAGAGTTTGGGAATCACAGCTATAGTCTTTAAAGGTTCTGGGAAGACAGGGATTAAAAAAAGAAAAAAAAAAAATCCTCAAGTGGCCGCGAACAACTCAAGGTCCGTCTCACCTAGAGGTGAGGAAAACTTAGTGGTCTGGCGCGCAAGGCCTGCTGGGACTTGTAGTCCGGACGGATCCCGAACGGAGGCGCCTGCGCACTGGCTCCCAACTCGGTCTAGTCGCTGTGGTCGGGGCTCGGGACCGGCTGCCATCTTAGTCGAAGGGACTGAAGATTCGCCGCCGCCCCAAGTCCCGGTAAACACCCGCAGGCGGACTGGGAGGTGTTCTGGGGACAGGGGGGAGCCCGGATGAGAGTGCCTGGGGGAAGGAGGGATAGGTGAGTGCGGCGCTCAAGCCGGGGCCCCAAAGCGGTGGCTGCTCCTTCTCTCTCAGAGCCGGTGCCCGTGGGGGGCGCGGGGAGCTTGGGCTGGTGGCCCGGGCTGGGCGGGGGTGTTGCGGGGAGCCCGACGCCTCGAGTGGCCAGTGTCTGGCCGAGGCTCCCGGAGCCCCTCGCCTGGCCGGCTGCAAGTTATGAGCGGGCCGGGCCGTGTCGGGCGTGGGCAGGGTCCAGCCCCGAGCCCCTCAGCCGCGCCCGGAGGCCACTCCGGCGGTCTGGCCTACGCGCGGGGCCCGGCGGCAGCGACCAGCCCGAGCGACGTGGCCCTGTGAGGGGCGGCGGCCGGGCCCACCTGCCACCTGGACGGCCTTCCCGAGACTTTTCCAAGCCCCCTCTCGCGAAGAGAGTCCGACACGGCGACTGCCTCCCTTTCTCTTTTCTACTTCCCTCTCCTCTCCATTGTCCCCTGCGCGGTGGTCCCGGCCCGGGCGCCCTCCCTGGCGCCCGCCGCCACGGCGCCGACTTTTGCAGACGTGGAGCTGTCACTGTCCTTCTTCCTGAGAGTGCCCTTTTCTTTGGCAGAGCAAGCAAAAAAGTAGCCGTGAACCATTCAATTGGTCGAAACATGACGAGGATATGACTTTTAAGTAGAGAACTCAAGTTTTCAGACTTAGTTCCAGGCCGCGACTTAAACAGAATGAAACACAAGGGTCAATGCACCCTAGGTAGAGCATGGGCCTAAAGTTGGAGACATAACCCGCTGAACTTGCAAAGTACCGGACATTCACTATTGCCCTATAATTCAGCTTATTTTCTTGGCCACCTTCGTATCCTAATCTTGTTACATTTTCTGCCATTCTTCAGCGACTTGTAAACTTATTTTGAAGTGGAGGGTGGGGAAAGAAAAGTGGGATTTTTCTTTGAAAATTAGAGAACACAAGCCAGCCACCTATCATTGCACTTAAGTGGGATTTCCTGCATCTATTCCTAATATAATTAGATCCTAAGTATATAAAGACAGTGTATTTTCACTCTCAAAATTGGCAAAGAACTTGGTTCTCAGTGGAAATAAAGTTCTCATGGGAGATCTGGCGGGAGCCTATGCTGTGTAGTCACAGGTTTACTCCAGGTGCAGTTCCTTCATTTTTCAGATTGAGAAATGAAGGTGGAAATTCTCTTTTGAACAGTGAATGTATGTCCAAAAGGAATTCATTCATCTTCAGCGTGCAAATCACAAGGATGTAACATGAAATAAGAAACAAGTCTTCTTCATTTCTTCATTTTATTTTGTTTAAAAAATTCTTTTGAAAAAATACACATCTTCATACTTATTGGGAGAGAGATAAGCTTGTGATCCCCAGATTTGACCACTAGAATAATTGGAGCTTTTCAAAAGAAGTCCCAGGATCTTATTTATGAAATGATTGGTAGGTTTGGATTGGCTCCTCCCAATTTATTTTAAAAACATGCTTCAGGTAATTTTGATAGTCTTGGGAACTACCAAGACAAACAGTACTGTAGACATACCAAGGACAGCTCAAAAAATCTTTGAGACAGAAAAGAAAGTGGCTGGTTCTGTCTAGGGATTGTCCCGAGGAGGGGGCAAGGCTTGCCTGTGGAGTGGAAGTTCCATCTTAGATGATGAATAGGAATGTGACAGTTGGGCAAAAAGGACAGAGCAGGTAGAGGAAACACTTTAATGCCTTAAATGTTATGTGCATGTTTAGGAGATTGTGGGAGAAAAAGGGTTCAGGGAACAGAGATTGGAATGAGGAAAGAGGGCATTTTGGGACATGAGGCCAGAAAAATAAAAAAGGAGTCAATAATATGAATAGTTCTAGTATAATGCTAAATTTGAATTTTACGTTTTTAGAAATAACAGATTTTTAGACAAAGTGATATGAATACATGTATGTTTTAGAAAGGTGGCTCTGGTGACAAAAGGATAGGAGAATGACTGATGCAGAAATCTAGGTCTTGAGAAGTGGTAAAGCCTGACCTTGGAGGTGGGAATGATCAAGAAATTGGATTTATGTTTTTACCACTGAAATTCTGTTGCCAAATTTTTGGATGAGAATATATATTTTTTAGGGCTAGTCTGAGTAAAGGGTTCCTTTTCTTTCAGAAGAACCCATTAGCAAGTCTGAATAATATTGACAGGTTGTATATATTAATAATATCAGAGTGAATTGTTTATAAGCATCTTTGAGAAATTAGAACCAGGTTAGATGTAATTTGGTCCAGGATTTGGAGTTTGGACTGAAATTTGTGACTGTCAACACTATTGATATAGATTTGTTAGAAGTGTTTTTCTTCTAGCTTACAGAAACTTTGTTTTTGAATTTTGCAATTGGAAGAGATTATGTACTCCATAATAGCAAATACATTTTGGTTTATAGGCTAACTGGAAATAGCTTCCAGCAGCACTTTATTAGGGATTCTGGTTGTGTGAGTTCTCTGGGAAAGTGTTGATTGATTAGTGATGCCACCAGTGGACAATTATATAATATGTGGTTTATAAGTGTCAGGTATATTCTGTTCTTAGACTGGTGGCAACCTCTTAATTATCTGTTTTTTTAAAAAAAAATTACCCATTTTACCTAAGGATAGTTAAGAGTCACAGCTAGAACTAGAACCAGGTTTTGCAACCCTTGGTCTGGTATTCTTCAGTTTATCAAGGTGAATGTGTGCTATTAGAGAACTTGTGGTATTAGACCAAGAGAAAAAAAGATATTTCTAGTTTATGCCTCTTAACTGTTTAGGCAAGAACTTAAGGAGGAACCTTGGCCCAGATGTGAGTTTTGTTATATTCATTCTGGCTTAAGAAATTTGTGTTAGCCCTGATAGGAAATATCCCCCCTCCACTTCCTTTCTTGTCCTCTTTCCTCTCAGTTTTGGGTTTTGGGGATTAGCTTCCTTTAAATGAATTAAGGAAAAGTATATAAGGTTATTTTGTTTTTTTTTCCTATATGTGTAGTACTTAGCCAAATTCTGGGCTCATAATAGCATTCATAAAAGCTATGTTGATTTTTGTGGCTGTAAGTGATACTGGCTTTGAATCAATATAAATCAGCAAGGGGATTCACAGAATTGAATTCTAGCCTTCTCTGGTTGGGAAGTTGGCCCTCAGCTAAAAATGTTCAGTTGGAAGCTATCCTCATAACTAGAAGCAGTTAACCAGAAACCATTCCTGTCCCTTTCCTCCTTCAGTCTAGCAGTGAGCTGTCCTTGGAAATCTGCTGCCAGCTCAGCTTTTTTGCTTCTTTTCAGAACTGATTATACCCGGATCCTTGGAGTGCTTTTTATTTTCCTGTCCCTGGAAGCCTCCAAATTGCAAAAAATGTCCTTATAGGCAGTGACCCTTATAGGCAGAATGTGTGTTTATATTGCCATCCTCATTTTGCTGCATATGTCTGTGATACCCAGATGGGTATCACCCCATACTGTGTATGAGTCATTTCCCCCTAACTTGCCCTTTTATCCTGCCTGCTGCATCAAAAATTATCCTACATATGTGTATATATATATATGTGTGTGTGTATGTGTGTGTGTATATATATATATATATATATATATATATTTTTATATTTTTTTTTATTTATTTTTTTTTTAAGATCTGTGCTGGGGGAGAAAAGGATCTTGTTCTGTGAGATTCACAAGGTCATCACAAACCTGATGTGTTTAACCATGGGAGTAATGTGTTAATGGACCCTCCTTCCCCTCTCAGGTAACATGCATTTCACAGTGGCCTTCTGGAGACAACGCCTTAACCCAAAGAAGTGACTAGACACTGAGAAATTCAGGTATGGTGATATTCCTGTGAGTGAGATTTGGGGACAGGATGGTACAGTGGGCAAGCCTTGGTCATATAACTGCTGTTGGGAGATATGGGAAGAGAGCAGTGTTGATGCTGGCTGCATCAGTTGGTTGAAGAAACAAATAGGCATTTTCCATTTGGATCTGTAACCCAAATCCTCTGCAAGGATTAGCCTCTGAACCGCATTGTCTCTTAATTTGGGTCCTCTGACTTTTCTGCTTTTGTAGCTCCCTTATACATAAACACACTTTTTCCACTAGTGCTGTTTTATAAATATTTATCCCTGTAAACTTGTCCAGACATGGGCATATGTGTGGTTAAGAAATGGAAGAATTAGGAAGAAGTCAGCATGGTGTAGTAGAAACAGTTGAAAGAAAAGATCTGGATTCTCATTTAATTTTGTCACTGACAAGCTGTATGACTTTGGGCAACTTATTTAGTCTTGTTCAGACTCAATTTATTATCTTTACCATAGAGGTATTGCTTCTTATCTTCCATTTTGGCATGATTGTGAGGATCATGTAAAGCATATTAAATCTTCAGAAAAGACTGTGAATCCACAATTTAAGACATTGTTACTGGGTGCAGTGGTGCATGCCTATAATCCCAGCTACTTGGAAAGCTGAGACAGGAGGATTGCAAGTTTGAGGTTAGCCTCATCTATATAGTGAGATCCTGTCTCAAAACAAAAAGTGAAAAAAAAAAGGGGGGGGGGGGGCGGCAAATAATATGGTGGAGGGGAGGGGCTCCCGGGGGTCAACCCCTAATTTTCGAAAAAAAAAAAAAAAAAAATAGCTATGATCTAGATCCATGAGGTGGAGAAGTTGGCAGTATTATTGTAAGGAAAACATGAGAACCAGATAGATTTCACTCCAAAATGTGAAGAGAGAGAAGAGGAAGACTACTGATTAAGGGGAGTGTGGGGAGAAGTAGAGCATAAAGCCAAAGAGTGATAGAAAAGGAGTGAATGAAGCAGAGTAGGTAGGTGCATTGTTAGGTTAAAAAAGCTTATTAGGGAGAGGTAAAATACCATATGACCCAAGCATTTCCAAAGGAAATAAAATCACTACCTAAGAGAAATCCCCAAGTTCCTACGTTTGTTGCAGCATTATTCAAAATAGCCAAGATAATGACTGTTGTGTCTGTTGACAAATGAAGGGATACAGAAATTGTGTTATGTTTATGATAGAATATTACCTAACCTTAAAAAAGAAAGAAATCTGGTCATTTGGGACAACATGGATGAACCTAAAAGACATTATGCTAAGTAAAATAAGCCACAGAAAAGTAAGTATATGATCTAACTTATATATGCAATCAAGAAAAGTCAAGCTCATAAAAATAGTAGAAGAGTGGTTAGCAAGTGGGGAAATGGGGAAAATGAGGAGATGTTGGGTTAAAAGGTACAGACTTCTAATAAATTAAATAAATTTGGGAGACTTAATGTACAGCATGGTAACTATAGTGGGTAATAATACATAATTTCAAATGTACATTATGATGTAAAAAGAATAGATTTTAAGCATTCTTACCACACACACAAAAAGAAAACTATAATGATGGGTATAGTAATTAGCCTGATTGTACCACTTTTCATGACATGTACAGATATCAAAGCAGGGTATACATAATACATATATGTCTTGAGTATATACAGTTTTTGTCAGTTATGCCTCCAATAAGCTGGGGGAAAAAAAGAAACTTAAAAATATAAAACTTTCTAATATCCAGTGGTTTATACATGAGAAGTCATGTTATATTAATTTCTGCTTTAAACATCAGCAAGGAAGAAAGTGGTTCCTCATTTGCCTAACCCTAACCTTGAGACTGTTAGTTGTCATTGTCCTCATCACCTCCCTTGACATTCCCGATCATACTTATGTTCTTGTCTCCACTGTAAGCTCTGATGTTTATTATTCACCTGTGTGAACCTTTGTGTTTATATTTTTGTTAACTAATTATTCTAAGTGCTTGAGACAGACTAGTATAGTCATTTGCTTATCATGGTGTCTCATTTGCTATTATTAAATGTATGTTTAATTTGTTTCTTTTGATAATTATGAAGAGAAAGGAAGGAGAGGGTGGGGTGATTTCTGAGTGATATTAGAAAGGAAGTGGGTAAGAGGGAAAGCAGTTAAATGAGATGGTAAGAGGAAGACATCTTAGAAGATGGCAGATGAAAAGACATGACACTATGGAGGACAAAAAAGAAGAAAAGGAATGGTGTTCTTGGCAGTAAAGGAACAAGGCAGCTTTTATAACTTGCTGTTTTTTTTGGTACTGGAGACTGAACCCAGAGGTGTTTTACCACTAAACTACATCTCTAGCACTTTTTTATATTTTGTTTTGAAACAGTGTCAGTAAGTTGTTTAGGGCCTTGCTAAATTACTGAGGCTGACCTTGAACATGTGATCCTCCTGTTTCAGCCTCTTGAGCCACTGTGATTACTGTCTGTGCCACCATGCCTGGCAAACTCTCATTTCTTTAATGATTTGGTACCTCACAAAAAGTAATGTGCTTGGAAAGATCATTTTCTTTATAAAAATATCAAATATTTCTCAAAGAACCGATTTTATCCAAAGTGCACAAAGCAGTTCCTTTTGGAATGATACCTGGGTTCTAGTCATGGTAATTTTCATTTCTTAAATTCTGTGATTATGGGCCATTCACATAAGTCTCTCTGGGTCTCATTTCCTCACTTGTCTGTTGAATGTTTTGAATGTGATCTTTCAGGTTCTTTCTGGCTCACTCTGATTATACTTTGTGCTTCATATGCAGATTCACTTTTTTTCTGGGCTTCATTGATAACACAATATAGGATTGGTTTCAGAAATATTGTAAGATTTCTTAATATCCAGTGCTTCATAAATGAGAAGTCATGTTATCTTTTTTTTGGTACTCAAGATTGAATTCAAGGGCACTCAACCACTGAGCCCCAGCCCCAGCCCTTTTTTGTATTTTATTTAGAGACAGGGCCTCACTGAGTTGCTTAGCGCCTCACTTTTGCCAACGCTGGCTTTGAACTCGTGGTCCTCCTGCCTCAGCCTCCTGAGCTGCTGGGATTACAGGCATGCGCCATGGTGCCTGGCTAAGAAGCCAAGTTATCTTGATTTCTGTTTTAAATCTTGACAGAGCCAGGCACGGTGGCACATGCCTGTAATCCCAGCGCCTGGGGAAAGTGAAGCAGGAGGATTCCTAGTTCAAAGCCAACCTTAGCAACTTAGGGAGGCTCTTAAGCAATTTAGTGAGACCCTCTCTCAAAAAACAAACAAAAAAACAAAGAAACACTTGGCACAAAGACAGACTTGTTAGAAACCTAATGTAAGAAATGTTAACTTTGTAATATTCAACAAGTGTTTATTGAGCTGCTGTTGTGGTAGGTGATTTTTTTTAAAATTTTTTTAATTTTAAGTACCAGGGGTTGAACCCAGGGGTGCTTAACCACTGAGCCACTTTCTCAGCCTTTTGTACTTTGTATTTTGAAACAAGGTCTCATTAAGTTGCTTAGGGCCTCCCTAAGTTGGCGAGGCTGACTTTGAACTCTTGATCCTCCTGCCTCAGCTTCCCCAGCCACTGGGATTACAGGTGTGGACCACCATGCCAGGCTACGGTATGTCTTAAGGGGTCATCAAATGTAAAAATTCTGCTGTAAGGATTTTGTGGGTTTTTTTGTTCAAAAACCAAACTTGCTTGCTAGTAATTTATCCTGAAAAGCAAACTATCCTAATAAATGCTACACAAAAGGTTGCATAGCATTGCAATTTATTTGTTTCAGATTTCTTGGTTCCTTAAGTGTAACTGAATATATTCTAAGTGCCACTGGGTGCCAGGTGTTCTAGAGACAGGACAAAAAAGCAGTCCCTGCTCTCAAGAAACTTGCAATTTTTTTTTTTCCCACATGGGGAAACTGCTTACCCTAACGTATCTATTACTTTCTTTTTTTTTTTTTTTATGCGTATTTTTTATATCAGTGTCATTTTTTAAATTATTTTTATTTATTTATTTATTTTTATTTACTTATCGATTCATTGAACACAAATGGAGTACAGCTATTGTTTCAAGGGTTGTACACAAAGTAGAGTCACACCATCTATTACTTTCTACCCCAGGAAAGAAACATTTTCATATTGTATCATCCTTCTATAGAATAAGAACTCATCTGCATGTTGAACTTAACTCATTCTAGAAATGTCTAACAATATGCTTCCTCCCCCAGACAATATATATTATTGGATTCTACAACCTTTTCTCTGTTACTGAAAACATTTTTTTATGTAAGAAGAACTCTAGAAATATTGTCTGCATTTAGGTAAACTTAAGTTCTCATCTCAGTCCTTTGTACATGGGAAGAATAGACTCTATCATCTCCCCCCCTTGTTTTTTTTTTTTTTTTTTTTTTTGGATACTGGGGATTGAGCACAGGACACTGTATCACTGAACTACATCCCCAGTTGTTTTTTTCTCTTTTTCTGACACTGGGGATTGAATTTAGGGGCACTTGACCATTGAGCTACATTCCCAGCCCTATTTTGTATTTTATTTAGAGACAGGGTGTTACTGAGTTGCTTAGTGCTCGCTTTTGCTGAAACTGGCTTTGAACTCAAAATCCTCCTGCTTCAGCCTCGCTAGCTGCTGGGATTGCAGGTATGTGCTACTGTGCCCAGCCCTTTTTACTTTTTATTTTGAAACAGGGTCTTGCTAAATTGCCCAGGCTGACCTTGAACTTGTGATCCTCTTGTTTAACCCCCCCCAGTAGCTGGAATTACAGGCAAGCACTATCATGCCTACCTTAGTCTTTTAATTCTTTTTTTTATATGTGTGTGGTACTTGGGATTGAAACCAGGACTGCTCTACCCCTGAGCTGCATCACCCCTAACCCTTTTAAATTTTTTAAAGTTTTGAGGCGGGGCTCCCTAAATTGCTGAAACTGGTCTTGAACTTGTGATCCTCCTTCCTCAGCCTCCTGACTTCCTGCGATTACAAGTGTGTGCCACCAGGCCTGTTAGTCTTTTGAGGAAAAGGTTGATGAAGAATCAATATGGAGATTAACATTGTATATTAGAATTAGATAGGTTTTGAATTCTGGTTCTACCATGTACTGGCAGTATGGTTTTGCCCAAACTGCTTGTTTGTGCCTTAGTTTCCTCATCTGTAAATTGGGAATAGTTATAGCATATATATCCATAGGGATTGTGTGTTTCTGCTTGAACAGGACTTGACTCACAGAAAGCATAAAATACAGGTTGTTAATTGTTGTTGTCATTATTACCACCAATCTTCTTTTTAAAAATTATGTATTCATTCAGTAAGCTTATCTAGGGTGAGTAATTATAGATTCAAATGTTTACAAAAGCTAGATGAACAATGAATTCAGTGTTGACAGATCAGATTTTTTTTTTTTTTTTTTGTGGTGCTGGGGATTAGAACCCAGGGCCTGTGCTTGCAAGGCAAGCACTCTACCAACTGAGCTATATTCCCAGCCCCAGATTTGTACTTTAAGTAAGCTAGAAAATTCATGTTCTTCCAAGGAGTTAGCTGTTAAAGCAAATTTGGCATACTTTTTAAAAAATTAATTAATTTTATAATAATAGGGATTGAATGCAGGGGTGCATTGTCACTGAGCTGTACCCCCAACCCCTTCTATTTTTCATTTTAAGACAGGACCTTGCTAAGTTGTCTAGGCTGGTTTCAAATTTACAATCATCTTGCCTCAGCCTCCTGAAAATATATGCATTGGAAATATATGTGCCCAGCTGGTTTATATGTGCCCACTGTGGGTTTTTTTTGATATTTTTTTTAGTTGTTGATGGACCTTTAATTAATTAATTAATTAATTAGTTTATTTATATGTGGTGCTGAATATCAAACTCAGAGCCTCACACATACTAGGCAAGCATTCTACCACTGAGCCACAATCCTAAGCCCCTCACTATTTTTTTTTTTAAATTGAGGCAAAATTTGTTCTTACTCCAAAAAGTAAGTATATGAAGTTATGCATATGTTATTATATAGCTCAGTTTACTACAATGTATGCATTTCAAAACATGTACATGACATTTTTTTTAATCAATTAAAAGTAAATTAGGGCCGGGGTTATAGCTCAGTTGGTAGAGTGCTTGCCTTGCAGGCACAAGGCCCTGGGTTCAATCCCCAGCACCATACACACACAAAAAAAGTAAATTAAAAATTACTCAAGGTTTTAGGAATATATCTGCATTATATTTGACATAAAAAACAAAGTTTTCAAAAGGTAAAAAAGTTCATTGATATAAAATTAACAAAATTCACTGTTTTAAAGTACATAATTCACTTGACTCTCTCTTGACCTGGGGAGAAGTGCGAAATAAATGTGGCCTGAGCATCTTAACTTACTATTTTTATACTTTTATTTGGTTTTTAATTTTCCAGTATACGCTTCTCATATCTTACATACATCTTAACTTTTTTCTAAAGAGAATCTGGATATCCTGATTTTGTAAGAAATCTTTATTTTGAAATGTTGGCAACTTATGAATTCATAGTATAAACACTGTGGGCCAAACAAATCACTTCTGTGGGCAGAATTTGTCTTGTGGGTTGCTGCTTCTTAACCTCTGATCTGGGACTTGACTTTCTGCAGCATAACCCATGTAGTCTGCCCTCTGGAAAGAAAGTCTTTACCCACGTAACAATTTTAAATAGTTCAGGCAATACCTCAAAGCAATTATATACAGAGTAATTGTTAAGGCAGGGAGAAGGGAACTTAGGGTCTGGATTTAGAATGTGCAATTGTGTAGAGGCAGGAATGGACTTGAGGTGAAAGATTAAGAGGATTTGTGTGGTCCTGGTAATAGGAGAAAGCTTAGATAATTAAAGAATTTTTTTTGTGGTATCAGGTAATGAACTCAGGGCCTCATGCATGCTAGGCAAACATTGTACCACTGAGCTACATTCCCAGCCCTTGAAGCCAGTCTTATTTTGGGGGTAAACTTGAGACCTATTGACTGATAGGATAAAATGTTATTTTATGAAGATTTGGCAAGATTGAGTTCTACAGTATTTACTAGGGTTGGGAAGGTCTTGAGACTGGGAGATCAGGCTGAGAGGTAGCAGTAGAAATGAAAAGAAAGGAACAAAAGCTTGTATAAGAGACCAATGCTTGCCATAGATAAAGAGGACCAATTTTGAAGGTTTTCCCCATACTCACTCCTGTAAAAACTAGGGTGTATGAAGATAATACTTTGTAAAGGCTATCCATCCTTCTTTTCATATTTTCGATCTTTTTTTTTCCCCCTCAGTGCTGGGGCTTGAACCCAGAGCCTTATACATGCTAGTGAAAACTTGTGACTGCCACTGAGCTATATGCCCAGCCCCCATATTTTGGATCCTGTTTCATTCCTCTTAGCTCCAGCACTTTTTTTTTCCCCATGGAAATGATTTTTTTTATTGATTCTTTTTAATTATACATGACAGTAGAACCCATTTTGATATAATTATACAGCAGGAATATATCTTTTCACAATGTAGATTCACACAATTCATATAACCCTACGTATACATAGGGTGATACTGTCTGTCTCAGTCTACTATCATTCCTTCCCTATCCCCTCCTGTCCCATTTTCGTCTACACCATCCATACTTCCTTCAGTCTTTTCTTATCCCCCCATAACCCCCACCCCCGTTATATATCAGCATCCACTGATCAGAGAGAACATTCGGCCTTTGGTTTTTTGGGCTTGGCTTATCTCACTTAGCATGATATTCGCCAACTCCACCCATTTATCAGCAAATGCCATAGTTTTATTCTTTATGGCTGAGTAATATTCCATTGTGTATATATACCACAGTTTCTTTATCCATTCTTTGATTGAAGAGCATCTAGGTTGGTTCCACAATCTAGCTATAGTGAATTGAGCAACTATGAACATAGATGTTCAGCACCCTTCTTAATGATGGATCTCATACATATTATGATTTCCCAGCTGACACAAGTAGAACAGAAAGAAAAGGAAAACCTAAAGTAGTTCAACTATAACTGCTTATCACCCACCTTCCTCCCTCCCTCCCCTCCCATCTTCCCTCCCCCCTCTCCTCCTCCTTCCCTCCCTCCCTCCTTCCCTCCTTCCCTCCCTCCCTCCCAGGACTGGGGATTGAACTCAGGGTACTCACCACTGAGCTACATCCCCATCTCTCTATTTTGAAATGGGGCTAAGTTACTTGCTCAGGCAGTCCTCGAATTTGTGATCCTCCTGCTTCAGCCTTCAAGTAGCTGGGACTACAGGTGTGTGGCTATATGCCTGGCTACTTACCACATTTCTAGCTTCAGGTTTTTGGTGATCTCAGTTAATCTCTGATGAATTTCATTAGGCTTCAGTTTATACATGGAATTTTTGTATTCACTAAGATTTGGAAACACTGACAAATGGTTTGCCGTTGGGGAAGATGTAGAAACTTGACACAATAATTCATGATTCAGAATGTTTAAAGTGATAATGTTGTAGAAAGGTGGAATATGTTTATTCTGTATAATCTGAGAGTGGTTTTTAGGATTTTATTTTCACTAGGTCTTCTTATATATTCTCATGAAATTTTTCTTGATATACATAGGGAAGTCATTCTTTATTCTTGATTAAAATGCAAAATGTTAGCTGGGTGTAGTGGCATAACCTTAATCCCAGCCACTTGGGAGGCTGAGGCAGGAGGATTCCAAATTTGAGGCTGGCCTTGGCTGTTTAGTTAAAACCTGTCTCAAAATAAAAAAGGGCTGGGGATGTAGCTCAGTGGTAAATGACCCTGGATTCAATTTCCAGTACTACAAAACAAAGGAAACAAATGAATTTCTAAAAAATATACAAAGTTGGGGCTGTCAGATATGCAACTGTAGGGTCAAATGAACTACATCTTAGTCTCTTTTAATGAAGAGAGGAGTGTGTGTGTGTGTGTGTGTGTGTGTAAGTATAGCCTAATCTAGTTTTTGGAGTTCATTTATTCTGAAAATGAAAAGGATTTTTAGGTGGTTCATTTAATTATAACTCTGCTTTGAAAATGGGAAGGAAAGAAACATGGGAGAAAGATTAGCTAGGTTCGATTTTTGTGGAAAGTCAGTAGTCAAGGGGAAATCCCAGATTATTTTTATTCTGTTCTTGAATTTTTTAGAAGAAAAAGCCACATTATATGTTGCTTTTTTCCCCCCCTTCAGTACTGGGGATTGAAGCTAGGACTTCATGTATGCTAGAGACAAGCACTCCACCACTATGCTATCCTGTATATAGTGAAATGTGCAGAACCTCACTCTGCTGCTTGTAATTGTCTACAGTGTTGCTGACATTTATCTACTGTCTCCTTTCTTTATTTTTTATTCCTTTATTTAGTTTTGCTGAAATTTAGGGAGCGAACAGATGTGGGGTGAATATATTCTGGTCTGTTAGTTGATTTTACTATATAAATTGATGCCTCTCTGCCTTCTCTCCCTTCCCCTCCCCTCCCCTCCCCTCTCCTTTGCCAGAGATTGAATTCAGGGGCACTCAAACACTGAGCTACATCCCCAGCCCTTTTTTGTATTTTTTTAGAGACAGTCTCCTGAGTTGCTTAGGGCCTTGCTAAGTTGCTGAAGCTGGGTTTGAATTCATGATCCTTCTGCCTCAGTCTCCCGAGCTGGAATTACAAGTGTGCACCACTGCACCCAGCAATTTTTTTATTTCTAAGGGACAGAAAATTGTGAAGCTGGCCTAATTGATATTGTTTTTCATGGTTTAAATATATATAACAGCCTGAAATCATGGTGTTTGCCTGAAATTCTAGCTACTAGGGAGACTGAGGCAGGAAAATGGAAATTTCAATGCCAGCCTGAGTAACTTAGTGAGACTTTGTCTCAAAAATTTAAAAGCGGGGGTTGTAGGGATACAGCTCAGTAGAAGAGCACTGGGTTCAATTCCCAATATCAAAACATACACACGCGCGCAAAATGTAAAATTTACCATTTTAACCCCCCCCCCATGCTGTTGGGAATCAAACTCAGGGCCTTGTGCATGGCAAGCATATGCTCTACTATCTACCACTGAGCTTCAGCTCCAGCCCTAACCATTTTCATTTTTAAAGCTTTTTTTTTTTTGGTTGTACTGGGCATTGAGCTCAGGGGCACTCAATAACACTGAGCTACATCTCCAGCCCCCATTTTATCTTTTTTAAAAAGTTAATTAATTGGTATTGGGGATTGAATCCAGGGGTACTTTACCACTGAGTATATCCCCAGCCCTTTCCTTTCTTTTTTGTTTTTGTTTTTGTTTTTGTTTTGTGGTGCTGGGGATTAAACCCAGGGCCTTGTTCTTTAAGGCAAGCACTCAACCAACTGAGCTATATCCCCAGCCCCCTTTTTATTTTTTATTTTGAAACAGAAGCTCACTTAGTTGCTGAAGGCTTCACTAATTTACTGAGACTGGCCTGGAACTTCAACTCCTGCCTCAGCCTCCTAAATTATGAGAATGGGCCGTTGTACCTTGCTGTTCTCTCTCTCTTTTTTTTTTTTTTTGGTACTGGAGATTGAACCCAGGGGAACTCCACGACTGAGCCACATCCCCAGCCCTATTTTGTATTTTATTTAGAGACAGGGTCTCACTGAGTTGCTTAGGGCCTCGCTAAGTTGCTGAGGCTGGCTTTGAACTTGCGTTCTGCCTGCTTCAGCCTCCCAAGTGCTGGGATTACAGGCATGTGCCACCGCGCTGGCCCCTGCTATTCTTTAAATTTTAAGATAGGGTCTTGCTCAGTTCCCAAGACTGGCCTTGAACTTGTCATTCTCCCGCCTCAGCCTCATGAATAGGTGGGAATGCAGGCATAGTGCTACCATGCCTGCACTATTTTTAAGCCTTTTAGTTCAGTGATGGTAAGTATATTTACCCTGTGCAAACATTATTTTTTCATCATCTCAGACTGAAACTCTGTGCCCATTGAATAATTACCCATTTTCCTCCAAGCCTCTGGTAACCACTGTTCTATTTTCTCTCTCTGTGAATCAGCTGTTCTAGGTACCCCACATATAAATGGAGTCATACAATATTTATCCTTTTGTGTTGGGCCTTATTTTGCTTTATCTGCCTGGCAGTTGATGGAAATATGGGTTATTTGTACCATTTTTTCTTTGTTTTGGATACCAGGGATTGAACTCAGGGGCACTGAACCACTGAGCCACATCCTCAGCCCTTTTTTGTTTTATTTAGAGACAGGGTCTCACTGAGTTGCATAGCACCTCACTTGCTGAGGCTGGCTTTTTAAATTTTTATTGATTTTTATTTATAAAAATATTTTTAGCTGCAGATGGACACAGTATCTTTATTTTATATTTATGTGGTGCTGAGAATCAAACCCAGTGCCTCACACATGCTAGGCAAGCAAGCGCTCTACCACCGAGCCACAATCCCAGCCCCACTGAGTCTGACTTTGAACTCTTGATCCTCCTGCCTCAGTCTCCAGAGCCGCTGGGATTAAAGGCATGTGCCACCTTGCCTGGCTATTTGTACCTTTTAGCTACTGTGAATAATGGCAGTTCTGGGAATTGAATCCAGGGCCTCATGCTTGCTAGGCAAGTGTTCTGCCACTGAGCTACATTTCCACCCCTTTTTATTTAATTTTGAGAAAGAGCCTGGAACTTGCCATCCTCTGTCTCAGCCTCAAGAGTAGCTGGGATTCCAGGTGAGTGCCATTGCACTTGGCTTCTTTTGTGCATGTACCCCAAAGTGCTGGATCATACAGTAATTTTTAATTTTTTGAGGAATCGCTATACTGTTTTCACCAGGGCCAGTACCATTTTACATTTCTATCAGCAGTACACAAGGGTTCTACTTTCCCACATTCATGCCAGTATTTGTTATTTTCATTTTTATCCCCTGATAATAGTTATCCTAGTGGGTGTGAAATGGCATCTTGTGGTTTTGATTTTCGTTTCTCTAATGTTCATAGTGTTGAACATCTTGTCATGTGTTTGTTGGTCTTTTATTATTTTTGTAGTACTGGGAATTGAACCTTGTGCCTCAGTATGCTAGGCAAGTGCTGAACCACTGAGTTGTGTCCCCAGCCATTTTAATTTTACTTTGAGACAGGGTCTTATTAAATTGCCCAGGCTGGCCCCTAACATCCTTCTGGCTTGTCCTTGTAGTTAGATGGGATTATAGCTGCATGCTGCCTTTGCACATATTGGGTTATTTTTTTGTCTGCTAGTTGTTTTGTAGCTCACTGCCCACTTCCTTTCTGCTTTTGATTCTACTGCTGCTACTTTCCAATATATAGTTCCTCAGTAAATGTTTGAGGATAAAAAGTTAAAAGTAGTGCTTTCTGAAAAGGTGAAAGTTGTTCTGGAGTAGAACCTTCATTACAATTCTGTCTGGTTTTGAATTTCTCTGTTCCCTTTTAACTATTTACCTAATGGGGTAAACAGTTAAACAAGGATTCAGCTGGTAGGCAAATAAGTTCCTGTGTCATTTAAAATTAATTTTAGTGGGGAAAAATACAGAATCTTATTAAAAGAGATTTGATTCTTAGAGGACTTGAGAAATTTTAAGTTGGTCTGAGGTATTCAAAGAAGGTTTTGCCTTTTGTAATTCCTAATGGGAAGAAAATCTGCTTTCATCATTTTAGTGATTTACTACTTTTAAAGATTTTATTACTTAAATTTATTATTTTTTTTATTTATATATATATATATATATATATTTTTCTTTTTTGGTGTGGCACTGAGGATCAAACACGGACAGAGCCTTGAGTATGCCAAGCAAAAACTTTACCTCTAGGCAGCATCCCCAGCCAAAATAAATATTTGTTAGTTTCTTTCCCTGTTATCTTTTTTGGTTTCTTTATGGAACCATGTTTTTTTATTTGTTTGTTTTTCTCTTGTATTTGGTACTGGCAATTGAACCCAGGGGCACTTGAGTCCTGAGCCACATCCCCAGCCCTTTGTTTTATTTCACTGAGTAGCTTAGGGCCTCGCTAAATTCCTGAGGCTGGTTTCAAACTCACAATCCTCTTTCCTCAGCCTCCCAAGCCACTGGGATTACTAGTGTGCCCTCAGTCCTTTTTAATTTTTATTTTCAGGTAGGGCCTTGCTAAAATGCTGAGGCTGACTTCAAACTTACAATCCTCTTGCCTTAACCTCCTGAGTTGCTGGGATTACAGCATGCACCATCACACCCGTCCAAAACCATGGTTTTTAAATCATAAAATTAACATTGAGCAAGGCTAGAAATCTTAGTTTGGGGCCATATCTTCTTGTTCTGATCTTGGGTAATCCATTTTAATGGAGTTATCTTACTGAATTGTTAGAATTCTTTGCAAATTCTGCAGATAAGCCCTTATCAGATTCGTGTTTTGTAAATGTTATCTTCTAGTCTTTTGTTATCTTTTCATTTTCTTAGTGATGTCTTTTATTTTTATTTATTTATTTATTTATTTCTGTGCTAGGGGTTGAACACAGGGCCTCAGGTTTGCTGGGTATGTGCTCTGTCACTGAGACCAAAAATTTTTATTTTGAGACCGTGTCTTGCTAGGTTATTTAGAGTGGCCTTAAATTTGTAATCGTCCTATCTCAGCTTCCTAAATAGGTGGAATTACAAGTGTGCCTAACTCTGTCTGGCTGTTTTATTTCTGGTGTCATACTTAGGAAACTTCTGCCACCCATTGGGCAATCCATATAATGTTTTTGGGTTTTCATTTGTTTGCCTGTGAGAACAAATAAGATATGTATGGCATTTTGCCTTCTTTGGAATTACACACACACACACACACACACACATACACACATATACATTTTCTTTTTCTTGGAGAGATGTACCCACCCAGACCTTCTTGTTTTTTAGGTTTTTGTTTGTTTGTTTGTTTTTATAGTTTTTAATTTTTTTGTGGGGAGGTATTGGGGACTGAACCCAGGGGTGCTCTACTGCTAAGCTGTATAACCTTATTGCTTTATTTTTTATTGTGAGACAGGGTCTTACTAAGGTGTTTAGGACTCCTCTTAGTTGCTGAGACTGGTTTTAACCTTGTGATCCTCCTGTCTCAGATCCTTCTGTCTCTGCCTCCCCAGCTGCTAGGATTACAGGCATGGACCATCATACCTGGATTATTTCATAAATCCTAAAGTAATGTTTAGAAATGATCTGAGAAAGGCTTACTGGAAGGATGGGGGATAGTGGATATCAGAGTCTTCCATTTTGAGAATTTAAGTGTATTAAAAGATGGTCAGAAACAAGAATTTGTTGAGATCCAGGAAATTAAACTTTTATGTATAATTAGGTTGTATAATTACACACACACACTTTATTTGAAGAGAACAATATTTATAGTAGCACAATTGTTACATTTTTTGGGATCCTCAAGTCTTTCAAAAACTCTAGCAGTAAGTAGTCAAAGCCAGAAACAACTTATAATAGCAGTTAATATTAAAACATTTGCCCAGGGGTGCTTGCCTGGCACCTGAGGTACCAGGCACCACATAAAAAATGAAAGTATTGTGTCCATTTATAACTAAAAATATTATTAAAAAAACAAACAAAGCAAGAAAACCCCACCATTTGCCGGAAAGCTATTGGGGAGAACAGAGACGAAACAAGGTACAAAGTTCAAACCAACAAATGAATGTTAAAAGTTAGATCCTGGTTTCAGTTTTTTTAAACTGTTTTCATTCTAATGAACCTTGAAAGTTGCAGCTTCCTGTTTTTCTCTTTGAATAAGATAGTTGTGTTTTTAGTATATACTTTAGAATCCATGCTGATACACTTGGTTGGAAGGTATTGAAGGAGTTTTCAATGATTGGAGATCCTGTGTGATGTTCACAGCCAAGATGTCACTGTTGTGGGGGACACTTGTTGTATTAAGGCAACTTTCTCCAGTGAATAGGAAAGCAACTTTTCTTGATCATTAATGGGTTTGAGTTTATTCCTACTTCTTTTACTTGGAGAAAGTTATGGAAATATGTATTTTCCTTCTACCCATACCTGAAGAACTCTGATTCTGTTGGCCTATACCTTCAGAAACTTCTTTGCTATTGTTAGTGGAGAATGGAATCTAAAAAGTATTCCTCCCAGCTAATCTTTCCTGCTGTGGCTCTAGGGAACAGGATGTAGTTTTCAGTCAAGAACTAGTAACAACTCCATGGTTCTACTTCCAATTGAATTGTAGCTGTTAATCCATTCTTACAGCATTGGCTAGTGAATGAAGAGAGATTTCTTAAAACAGAATTAAAATTTTTTTTTAAATTTTATTAAAACAATGTTTTTTTTTTTTTTTTTTGAAACGGGGGATGAACTCAGGGACATTTGCCACTGGGCTACATCGTCAGCCCTATTTTGTATTTTATTTAGAGACAGGGTCTCACTGAGTTGCTTAGGGCCTCGCTAAGTTGCTGAGGCTGGCTTTGAACTCGTGATCCTCCTGACTCAGCCTCCCAAGTCGCCTGGATTACAGGCGTGCGCCACCACGCCCGGCCAAAACAGAATGTTTTGATAAATAGCTTTCACTTGGGTAGTAGTGTGGGAATATGACAGAGTAGCCCCATCTGAGGGAGATTACACAGTATTTCCTTACTATGTGTGGTCCTGTATTTTAGTAAGATTTTTCAAAAGTTTGACTTCACTGGATTTTAGTTCTCTGAGTACTACTATGTACTTTAACTCTTTGAAATTTGTACTTTCTGATTCAACAAGAATTTTTTCATATATATATATATATATACATACATATATATTAAAAATATATATTTTTTGGTACTGGGAATTGAACCCAGAAGTGCTTTACCACTTAGCCACACCTCCAGCCCGTTTTATTACTTTTTAAATTTTGAGACAGGATCTCATTAAGTTGCTTAGGGCCTTGTTAAGTTGCTTAGGGTCTTCTTAAGTTGCTGAGCTGGTCTTGAACTTGCAGTCCTCCTCTCTCAGCTTCCCAGATTGCTGGGATTATAGGCATACACCACCGTGCCTGGCTCTTACTGATTTTATATGTTTTCTGGAATGTTTTTTTGATGGCTTATTTTTATTTATTTATTTATTTTTGAACCAGGGATCGAACTCAGGGACACTTGGCCACTGAGCCACATCCTGAGCCCTGTTTTGTATTTTATTTAGAGACAGGGTCTCACTGAGTTGCTAAGGGCCTCGCTAAGTTGCTGAAGCTGGCTTTGAACTCGCGATCCTCCTGACTCAGCCTCCCAAATCTCTTGGATTACAGGCGTGCACCACCACGCCTGGCCTTTGATGGCTTATTTTAAGAACACTTAGACCTATATGAAATTATTTGAGGTTTTTTTTATTCCAAATAGATTTGACCTATAAAATTATGTTGGACTTCTTTTCTGAAAACAAACGAAGGAAATTTCATAATATCTTCTTTAATTGTCTATAAAGAGGACACATATTTTAAAATAAGACTATAAATGTTCCTTATGGGATGTTACTGAGACAATTTGTGAAGTGTGTCTATACCTTTCCACATTTTTCTTTCCTCTGCCTTTCAGGAAGACATTAAGGTTAGTTTTTACCTCTGGCAGTGTTTTAGCACTTTTTTTCTACATTAGATATTCTATCTGTCACATTTTTTCTAGTGTGTTAATAAGTTCTACTCAAATGTTATAAAAGTGTTAAGAATTGACCCTATTTTAAGGTTCTTGGCAACTGACAGATTGCAGGTAGTCAATCATTTTACTATTGTGTTATGAGATTCAAACTGACATTTGCATTGTTTTCAGCCACAGTGGTTTAGTAGTTATATTTATATTCAAACTGACATTTGCATTGGTTTCAGTCACAGGGTTTACTAGTAAAGCTTTAGACTGTTCTCTATTGTGAAAGCCTTTTTTTTTTTTTTTTTTTTTTGGTACTAGGGATTGGACCCAGGGGTGCTTAACTACTGAGCCACATTTTAAATTTTGAGATAGGGTCTCACTAAGTTGCTTAGGCCCTTGCTAAGTTGCTGAGGCTGACTTTGAACTTGTGATCTTCCTGTCTCAGCCTCCTGAGCTGCTGGGGTTATAGGCATGTGCCACTGTGCCCGGCAGGCCTGGCTTTTGATTATGAAAGCTTTTAACAGAATCATATGTAAAAAGTCGTTTTCCCCTATTGGAAATTCATGCAGAGTAATCTATCTCTGTATCTTACAAATTATAAAGCTGTGAGGTGAAGACTTAACTGAAATTGGGTATAAAAATTCAAGAAAGAGCAGGTAGAACAAGAAGGATAGATTATAAAATTATTGGGACCTTGGAAAAGATTGGTTAATCTAGCAGAGTTAGAGAGGAAGAATAGATCTTGAGAGACCTCAAGATACATAGGAGATTTAAGGCCTTTTTTTTTGTTTTTTTTTTTGGTCATTTTATAGTAGTATTGTAGAAACTAGATGTTAGGCAAGCACTCTGCCACTAAGCAATATCCCCAACCTGGTAACCTTCTTAAAATGTTTTAAGTGTTACTTAGAAAAAGCTTATATTGTAGTAAAGTTGACCTTTTTTTAAAAAAATGTGTAGTTGGCTGGGCGAGGTGGCACACGCCTGTAATCCCAGCGCTTGGGAGGCTGAGGCAGGAGGATCGCGAGTTCAAAACCAGCCTCAGCAACTTAGCGAGGCCCTAAGCAACTCAGTGAGACCCTGTCTCTAAATAAAATACAAAATAGGGCTGGGAATGTGGCTCAGTGGTGAAGTGCCCCTGGGTTCAATCCCCAGTACCAAAAAAAAAAAAAAAAGGTGTAGTTGTATGAATTTTACACATGTATAGATTCTTGTGACTAACACCACAACCAGCAAATAATTGGATAGGTCTATTATACCCAAACCTCTCTTGTATTGGCTTTTTATAGTCGCATTCACCCTCTACTCCTACCCCTCCCTCAGGATTGAACCCTTTTTTTTTTTTATTTTGAGATAGGGTCTTGCTTAGGGCCTCACTTAGTTGCTGAGGCTGGCCTCTAACTTGGTGATTCTCCTGCTTCAGCTTCCCACGCTGCTAGGATTACAGGCGTGCACCACCATACCTGGCTCCATTCTCTACTCTTGTTTTTATTTCTTTAGTCAGGGTTTCTCAATCTTGGTACTGTTTGCTTTTTTACACTGGGTAATTTTTGTTGTGGGGATTGTCTTATGCATTGTAGAATGTTTGGCAGCATACTGACTTCTAGTAATACCTTCCCTCTCCCAATTGTAACAAAAAAAGTGTCTCTAGATATAGCCAATCTCCTAGGGGGCAAATATCATCTGATTGAGAACTACTGCTTATCCAGGGACATGATTGCTGGGTAAGCATGTTGAATTTTATGAAAAATAGCCAATGGCTTGGATTGTGGCTCAGCGATAGAGCACTCACCTAGTATGTATGAGGCCCTGGGTTCAATCCTCAGCACCACATAAAAAATAAATAAATAAAGGTATTGTGTTTACCTACAACTAAAACAAAAATACAAAAAAAAAAAAATAGTCAAAATGTTTTCCAGAATGACTTAACCATTTTGCATTCCAGTCAGCAATAAAGGAGGATACTCTTCTTTGTTAGCCTTGGTATTGCCAGTATTTTCTCAATTTAACCATTCTAGTACAAGTGTTGGAATATCTCAGGGTCATGGGATATACCTTGTTTTGTTTTGTTTTATATGAGGGATTGAACCCAGAGGGGCTTAACCGCTAAGCCAGGGTGTTGCTAAGTTGCTTAGGGCCTCATAAATTGCTGAGGTTGGTTCTGAACTGTGATCCGCTTGCCTCAGCCTCCAAAATTGCTGGGCTTATAGGTGTCTGACCTGACACCCCCTGGTGTTAACTTTTTGAAGAGTCCTGCCAATTGACATAAGAGTTTTTTTTATTACTTCATTATTAGATTCAAGTTAATTTTTTTTTTTTTGTGGGAAGCAAAGATATTATGTGGTTCAGAATTGTGGGAGCAGATTGGCTCACTGTTTCTACCTTAGGGTCTCTCTCACATTTGCAGCCTTACATTGATCTGTGGTTTTGATTGGAACTGGAGGATCTTCTTCCAAGTTGGCTCACTCTTTCCTGGCAAATTGGTGCTGGCTCTTGGTGGAAGGCTTTGGTTCCTCTTCACTTAGGATTGTTTCAGTGTCTTCATTGTTTGTTGACTGGCTTCTCCCAGAGCAAGCAGTTCCAGAAATCAAGACAAAAAATTGTAATGCTGGGCATGGTCCTTGTCTGTGATTTCAGCTACTTGAGAGCCTGAAGCAGGAAGATCATGACTTTGAAGCCAAGCTGGAAAACATGAGAGCCATTGGCTCAAAACAAACAAAAACGTAATGCCTTTTGTGACAGTTTTAGTAGTACACTGTGACCTCTACCATATTCTGATGGTCAGAGAGGGCAGTCTTGTTTCACTGTGAGAGGGGATTTATGCAAGTGTTTGAATAACATGAGGTGAAAATTATTGAGGACTATCTTGGGGGCTAGCTGCCATAACTTTTAAACTTCTACTGGCCAAGAGTTCATCTCCCCTGTATATTTTTTTTTCCCTTGTGGTATTTTTTTTTTTTTTTTTTTGGTACTGGGGATTGAACCCAGGGGCACTCGGCCACTGAGTCACATCCCCAGCCCTATTTTGTATTTTATCTAGATATAGGGTCTCACTGAGTTGCTTAGCGCCTTGCCCATACTGGCTTTGAACCGTCGATCCTCCTGCCTCAGCCTCCTAAACCGCTGGGATTACAGGTGTGTGTCACCACGCCCAGCTATTGGTCAGTTTTCTACATTATTATTGGTTATGTAGATAGAGTCTCTTAGTTTTCTAGTAAGACATTCACATTGCCTGTGAATTACATGTGTTGTTTTTAATATTTGTAACTAATGACAGAGCTGGAGCTTTAGTGCTCAATCCATTGAATTTATGATTAATATGTTTTGTGTTACATTATTTTTTCTTCATTTCCTAACTGTTCATAAAACTGGAACCAATCTTCTATTCTCTTCCTATTATATTTTTCACTTTCAAGTGCTTCTTTTTTGTGGCATCTTGTCTGAATTCCTTTTCACCACGTAGTCAAAATTGGTTATTAGTGCCTGTGTTTCTTTTTTTTTTTCCCTTTCTCTTTTTTCTTTTTTGTATCAGGGATTGAACAAAGAGGTCCTTAAGCACTAAACCATATCCCCAGTCCATTTTATATTTTATTTTGAGACAGAGTCTTGATAAATTGTATGGGGCCTCTCTAAATTGCTGAGACCGACTTTGAACCTGGAATCCTTCTGCCTCAGACTCTCACACGGCCTGGATTACAGGCGTGCACCACTGCACCTGACTGTTTCTTTAAAGTATGTTACTTGTACATACCGAGCACGATGCCAATTATAATCATTTGTTATTACAGTTCTCCCTCATATTTTATATTCTGGGAGGCCAAAAGCCTGCTTATCTTTGTAGATTTATATTATTTACTACTGTGATGAGGACCACTGTGAAACTTTATGCACTATATATTCATTGGTTCCATGCCAGGAATGGTGGTACATGTAATCCCAGCGATTCAGGAGACTGAGCCATGGTCTCAGCCATTTAGTGAGACTGTCTCTCAAAAAATAAAAAGGACTGGGGATATAGTTCAGCAGTAAAATGCCCCTGGGTTCAGTCCCCAGTACCAAAGGAAAAAAAAAAATTGTAACTTCAGTTATTCATGAATAGAAACTCTTGTTTAGGTGCTCCCATTTATTTGGTGAGTTGTAAATAGTTTGGATTGTAATGGGTTAGTTTTGAGCCTTTTATCTTTCAATAGGAAAGATATTCTAACTTCGAAAGTTCTTTCTAGGTATTAGAGAAAAATTTGTCTTGAATCTCTCCCACCTCTTCTTTTTCCTCTTTCTCTCCTCTTCCTCCTCCTCTTTTCCTCTTCTTCTTCCTCTTCCTCCTCTTTGCTGGGGATTGAACTGAAGCCTTATATATGCTAGGCAAGCACTGTACCACTGAGCCAAATAATCTTTTCATGTTCATTTATTTATTGATTTAAATACTTGAGGGCTAACTGTTATGTGATTCAGGCATTGTTTTAGGTTCTAGCAATATAAAAATGAATGGTTCCTGACCTCAAGAGGACTGTTTGAGGGCTGGGGATATAGCTCAGTTGGTAGAGTGCCTGCCTCGCAAGCACAAGGGCCCTGGATTCAATCCCCAGCACTGCAAAAACAAACAAACAAACAAACAAACAAACAAAAGACTGAAAGGAGATACAGTTTTGCAAACAGATAATAGGAGACATCTGTTTAACACTTACTAGACTTAATAGTGTCTTTTGCATTTTACAGTATTATCTCAGTCTTTAAAACACCAAAACTACAATTAAATATGCCCGTTTTAAATTTGTTCTTTTTACTTATACATTACAGTAGAATATATTATGACATATCATATATACATGGAGTATAACTTCCCATTCTTGTGGTTGTACATGATATGGAGTTACACTGGTCGTGTATTCATATATGAGCATAGGAATGTTATATCTGACTCATTCTACTGTCTTTTCCATACTGGTCACTCCCCCTGTCCCATCCAGTGAATCTCCACTCCTCCATGCCCTCCCCCAACCTATTGTGAGTTAGCATCCACTTATCAGAGAGAACATTGGCCTTTCTTTTTGGGGAATTGGCTTATTTCACTTAGCTTAATAGTATCCAGTTCTGTTCATTTACCAGCAAATGCCATAATTTCATTCTTCTTTATGGTTGAGTAATATTCCATTGTGTTTATGGACCACATTTTCTTTATCCATTCATCTGTTGAAGGGCACCTAGGTTGGTTCCATAGCTTAGCTATTGTGAATTGAGCTGCTGTGAACATTTATGTTAAATATGCCCATTATTTTGATGATGAAAATGTGGCTCAGAGAAGTTTTAGTAATTTGCTGAAGTTCACAGAGCAGTAGTGCTGGAATGTGGATCTAGATCGTCTGATTCTATAGCCTGTGTACTTATGTTATAATGTATCCTGTAGTATATAAAGAAGAAATTTGATAATAAGAAGAAATTGATTATTTTTACTTGGAGTTTAGGGAAGGATAACTAGATAAGACGCTTAAACTGAGTGAAAGATAAAAGAAGACCAGGTAAATGGGAACCTGGGGAAGAAGCCAAATTTTGAACAGAAGGAATAAGATAAGCAAGCCATAGAAGCATTAAACAGATGGCATGTTGGTATACTGAGTAATTCTTTGTACTCAAAATGTGGGGTATGTATGGGAGAATGGCAAGTGAAATTAGAGAAGTGGGTAAGCCAAGATCATGGAGGATCTTCAGAGTTGTTAGGAATTCATTTTAAAAATCCTTTTTATCATCTAGGCATGGTGACGCACACCTATATTCCCAGTGACTTGGGAAGCTGAGACAGGATGGCAAGCTTGAAGCCAGCCTCAACAACATAGTGAGACCCTATCTTAGAATTACAAAAAAGGACTAGGTATGTAGCACAGTAAATAGAGCACCTGTAACACTTCTCCCCTGCACCCCCCAAAATTATCCTTTGGTAATACTGTAGTAGACATGATGGCATGAGACAAGGAGGAATGTTGAACTTACTATGATAGTACAGGGAGAGCCAAAGGAAGTAGTAATGGGGGTAAAGATGAAAAAAGAAAGTTTAATTACAAGATTTTCCCACCTACACCCATCTGTTTAATTTTGATGTCTCAAGAAATTTTGCCTCTTCATATTTCCCAGTTTTCAGCAGTGAAAGTGCTGTAGGGTGTTCTTAAATAGTTCCTGGTTTTTTCACTGTGATTCCTAAAAGTAGGGGTTACCAAACTATGATCTATTAACCAAATCTGGCTTTCTGCTTTTATTTTTATTTTTTAAGTAAAGTTTTATGGGAGCATAATTCCTTTCATTTGTATTATCTATTGTTGCTTTCACACTACAGTGGCAGGATTGAATGGTTGTGACAGAGATAACACAGAGCCCTCAAAGCCTAAAATTCTTACTTGCTGATCTTTTGCGGAAAATGTTTGCAGACCCCTATTTCAGAGCCTCAGATTGGAGATGTTATGTGACCTAGTTAGTAACTGTTGTAACTCAACCTGTGGGTCTTTGTCCCTTCTGGAGGGGGTAAGGCCGACGAGGTAACCAGTGCCCTCGGGAGAGCAAGTTCCAGACCAGACTCAAATTTATTAAAGAATTATAGCACTTTTATAAACGAGGGGAGTCCGAGAACAAAGAACAGGTAGTGTAACATGGTAGTCTGTAAGGATGGTCCAATTAGGAGTCACAGTTCACCAAAGGGAGGAGGCAGAGAGGAGGAAGGGGCAGTGGCCATCGGCAGGTCAGGTCACTTGGGAGTTTTCTCCACAAGCATGAACAATCTGAGTGTTCAAATCAAGGATTATACCTTTCTGCAGCCTGAGAACATATACCTCAATGGCTTCTTTCTGCATCCCCACAAGTAACTACAGTGAATATGGTGGTACTCATTGTTAATGGGGTGACATTGACTATATCAGAGTTTCAGAATCTACCCATAATATATGCATTAGACTATCCTATGTTGCAGTTTCTTAGGTAATGGGAGTTTAAATATAAAATATGAAAATAAGAAATAGGAAACACAACTGTGCATTTAGGTGTCAGGAAAAGCAACATGCTGCCCTCTCACAGAGCTAAAATTGTAGTTTAAAGTTGGATTATTTAAGATTACATTATGGCTCTGGCAGCCAAGTTTCTTTGTCAGGTTGGCAGTAGCTGGTATCAATTGATCCCTATTCCATTGCTTGTACAAGCAAATCTATTTACAAAACTAGCAATTTCAGGCTACTTAAGAGCAGGCCAAGTTGGTGTAACCTATCTCCACAGTATATAAGCTATTCCTGTTGGGGAAGAGTTTTCATTACCAGTTCGTTTTCTTGTCTTTCATTGTCCTTTTTAGTGGCATCCTGTTTTTGTTTCATGGATTTGATATCTTTTTATTTCTCTGAGGATATTAGTGTTGGTTTTGTTGTTTGTTTTTTTTTTTGGAACTGGGGATTGAACTCAGGGGCACTCAGCCACTGAACCACATCCCCAGCCCTATTTTGTATTTTATTTAGAGACAGGGTTTCACTGAGTTGCTTAGGGCCTCGCTAAGTTGCTGATGCTGACTTTGAACTCGTGATCCTCCTGGCTCAGCCTCCTTAGTCGCTTGGATTACAGGTGTGCGCCACCACGCCCAGCTGTTGTTTGTTTTTAAAGTTTTTTTTCCCCTTGTCCTCACTTTTCACAATGGACACTTTTCATATTGCCTGCTAATATATCATGCCTGAGAATAGGGGACTAAAAATCATTGGAAGTCAAATGTGTGGGGAGGGGATGGCTTGGTAACTGAGAACCTCCACTGTAAGATTATTTGGTAGATGGTTTGGGAAACTTTAATGAGCAAATTTGTCCTTACTCTTGCATTGTTAAGACCTGGCTACAGTAGGCTGGAAGCCAATCTGGAAGAGAACTAGGTGAGTTTAATCATTCAGTTTTTGTATGCTCCCTTAAGTTCCCCCATTTTTGATATTGTTTTTGAACTGTGCTTGGGGTTACCTCTTCCAGAGAAGCTCTATTTTATCCTTCCTAGAAGAAAAAACCTGAGCCTTCTAGTGTGAAAATAGGGAATTTAAGGATTAAAAAACTTGATGAACAGCTTTCAACCAATTGTACTTTTTATTTTGTACTTGGGATTGAACCCAGGGGCACTTAAACACTGAGCTACATCCTCAGCCCTTTTTATTTTGAGACAGGTTCTCTTTAAGTTGCTTACAGCCTTGCTGAATAGCCTGAGGCTGACCCCCCTAACTTGGATTCCTCCCAAGTTGCTGGGATGACAGGTGTGTCCCACCATGCTTGGCTCCAGTTCTGCTTATTTGTCCCAACTTTACTCCCTACTTTCAGAATTCCCTGGCACCTCTTCTTGAGTGAGGATGCTGCGATGAATGTAAGTCATCTTGGTTTTATTACCAGGATGGGATCAGCTTTCTTGGGTGTGCTGTCATTTAAGCATTGGACCATCTGCTTTCTGAAGTCTTGAACTGAGGTCTTGCTTGCTGTTGTTTCTACTTCTGTTTTTTCTTTTTTTGAAAATTAACTTATTTTTTAGAACAGTTTAAGGTTTACAGAAAAATTGAGCAGAACATGTAGAGTCCCCCCACACAACGCACGATTTCCTCTGCTGTTAACGTCTGACATCAGGGTGGCGCATTTGTCACAATCTATCCTCTCAGTATAGGACACTGTAGGTTTGCACAGATGTACAGTTACTTGTACCTGTCATCATGGTATTGAGTGGAGCATCTCCTTGTCTGCTTCTGTTTTTCTCTCACCTTTATTGTTTTTTAAATCCCTTCACTTAGAATTTAGAGGGAATTTGAAAGGGGATTCAGATGCATATGTTGAACCTCTCAGCATTTTGCAGATGTCCTTGTCTTAGAAATTTTAATTCTTCCTTCTCTCTGGTCTAGTTCTTGCATTTCTTTGGATTGATATTTTATGTGTTTGTGTGCACATGTATGTGTGTGGTACAGGGGATTGAATCCAGGAGTATTCTTCCACTAAGCTCCAACTCCAGCTCTTTTAAAATTTATGAATTTTGAGACAGAGTCTTGCTAAGTTGCCCATACTGGCCTTGAACTTGCCATGTTCTTGTCTCATCCTCCTTAATAGGGATTGATACTTTTTTCCCTCTTCCCTCCATACTTGTTTGGAATTTGTACACCTTTTATTTCCTTATTGCTTGCCCTTGAAATTTTAACTTGAAGATTAACTTTACAAAAGTTAATCATTGTCATTGCTTTGCCCTGAGGAATATATGGATCTTGGAACAATTAATTTCAGTCACTCCTATTCCTACTCTTGTTAAATAAAAATTATAGGAGGCTATTATTTCGAACTAAGCTCCTGCACCAAGCTCCAACAGACCAGCCCAGATCAAAATGGAATCACTCATCCTAAGTTCCATGTTGTCACCAAACTGAGTATCTTTGGCTAAGTTGTTATCTGACATGAGAAATCAAGAGAAAGTTAACGTCCACATTTCCTGTGTAAGTTAACACATACCTGAAATACGTCAATTTGTAAAGAGAAAAGATTTATTTGGGTTCACAGGTTTGGAGGTTTCAGTTCATGATCAGGCACACTCATTGCTTTTCAGCCTCTGGTTGGGGGATAGTGCATCATGGGGGGAGTGTACTGTGTAGCAAAACCCTTTACCTAGTGTCTCATGGCTTGGACACAGAAGAGAAAAAGAGAAAGAGACTGAGGTCCCATAATCTCCTAGGTCCTACCTGTTAAGAATTTTCACCACCTCTCAATTTGGTCAACCTGGGGACAAAGCCTCTAACAAATGGGCCTTTGGGGGATGTTTAAGATCTGAACTATAGCATTTCCCAAACAGGCCAGAATCTTTAATCCTCCCCAAAACATAACCCGATATTAACCAATTGGTTATTTTTCTGTTGCTTTGTCCCCTGTTCTCTGCCTTAACAAGGAATAAAGTAACTTCAGAATGACCATTCTGCTTTTTGTTCTTTGGTTTTGTTTTATTCAGTCCTTTTCTGCCTTTAAAAACAACCTCTTGGGCTGGGGTTGTGGCTCAGTAGTAGAGTGCTAGCCCAGCAAATGTGAGGCTTTGGGCTTGATCCTCAGCACCATCTAAAAATAAATAAAATAATGTATTTTGTCCATCTCCAATGAAAAAATTAAGAAACAAACAAACAAACAAACAAACCTCCTTTGCTCAGCCCATTGGAGCACTTATTCCATGGAATGAAGTGTTGCCTAATGCAAATAAGGCCAAGTGAGACCTTTGAAACTAAATTTTTGTAATTTTGTTCTTTGATGTTTAATGGTGTTTTTCAGTATTTTAGTTTTTTACATTGTTTTTTCCCCAAAATTAGACATTGTTATGTGTATTTTGAATTTACCTAATGCTTACTGTTTTTTAGTCATTATTGCATCTTGAGGTATAAAACTTCTGAGGATTGTTCTATTTTTTTTTTTTTTTATTAAGTGGTACTGATAAAGGCTGTACCACTGAGCTGCATCCTCAGCCTGCCTTACTATTTTTTTTCCCCTGCCTTACTCTTAAAGTATATTTAGAAATTTTTGTAGCGAAAGTCCATTGATAATAAATTATTTTAGTTTAGAAAAATGTTTTTTCACTAATTATTTTCATTTTCAGTAACATTGTTGAGATGTAGTTCACATGTCATACCATATGAACGTTAAGAAAATGTACAATTTAATGCCGTTAAGAAAATGTACAATTTAATGACTTTTAGTACTTACAGTGTATTCAGGTTTGTATTCATCATAATTTTGCAACATTATCTCCCTCACCTCTGGTAAAAAAACAAAACAAAACAAAACAAAACAAAAAAACCTGTGTCCCTCATCTCCTTGGTTTAGGGCAGCCAATAATTTTATAGATTTATGTGTTCTGGACATCTCATATAAATGGAATTATATAATATATGGTCCTTTTGACTGATTTTTAAATTTAGCATAGTATTTTCAAGATGTAGCATTTGTTAGTGCTTTTACTTAATATTCCATTTTGTGAGTATCATATCTATCTGATCATTAGTTAATGGGCATTTGAGTTCTTTCCACTTTTTGGTAGTTATGAACAGGCAGTCAGTATTTGTGTACAACTTTTTGTGAGGTTGTATGTTTTCAGTTCCCTTGGTTATATATCTAGGAGTTGAATTACTGAATCATGAGGTCATTCTGTTTTAACTTGTTATATGTCATTTTTATTATAGCCACCCTAGTCGATATGCTGTGATATTTCATTGTGGTTTGATTTGCAAGTCCCCAGGCCTAATGAGGTTGAACATCTTTTTGTGTTCAACCACTTATCAGCCATTTGTGTGTCTTTAGAGAAATATTTGTTTAGGTTTTTTATTTTTTAGTTGAGCCATCTGTCTTTTTGTGTTGAATTGTAATAATTTCTTATATATTGTAGATCTTGTTATCAGATATATGATTTGCAAAAAATTTCTCCCATTTTGTGGGTTGTCTCACTTTCTTACTGGTGTTTTTGAAGCACAAAAGTTGAACTTTGAGTATATTCAGTTTATCTGGCTAACATCTCTAGTATTTTTCTTTTGTTGCTTGTGCTTTGGTGTTAAATCTAACAGTGCCTGATGCATGGTCACATAAAATTGCACCTCTGTAATTTATGGTAACCACAGCTGTGAAGCAAGGACCCAAATTCATTCTTTTGCCTGTGAATATCCGGTTGTCCCAACACCATTTGTTGAATATTTTAATTGTTTTGGCACCTTTGTAAAAAAAAAAAAAAAAATCAGTTGAATGGGTTTATTTCTATACTCAGTTCTTTTACCTGATCTGTGTTTATGCTTTTGTCCCTACCACACTGTCTTTTGTTTTAATTTTTTTTTTTGTAGTTGTAGATGGATAGCATACCTTTATTTTATTTGATTATTTTGGTATGTAGTGCTAAGGATCAAAGCTAGTGCCTCACACATGTTAGGTAAGCCCTCTACCACTTAGCTACAATCCCAGCCCTTCCCTTTTAGTATGTTTTGAAGCTGTGTGAATCCTTCAGCCTTTTCATTTTCAATATTGTTTTTGCTATTTCTGATCCTTTGCAGCATTTCCATCAACTTGTGAATTTTTGTAAAAAGTGAAAGTAGCAAAATCCCTCCTCCCCATGCTGGGTATTGAACCCAGGTCCTCATGCATATGCATGCTAGGCAAGTACTGCACCACTGAGCTAATTTCTGACCCAACTGGGATTTTTTTATAGTGATTGCATGTAATATATAGATAAAGTGGAGACTGATTCCATTTAAAAACAACATTAAACCATCCAGTTTATGAACATGGAATGTCTTTTGGTTCATTTAGAACAAATGATGCTCCTATTACCCAGGAAATTACACAGGATATAGGAGCTCTGTACCAGATGCTCTTGTCACACAGAAGTTTTAGCACTTATTTTTAAAAATTTCTTAAGTATTTTATTCATTTTGATGCAGTTGTAAATGAAATTATTTCCTTAATTTCATATTTTGCATTGCTACTACATAGGAAGAGGTTTTTTTGTATATTAATTTTGTATTTCTCAGCCTTAATGAATTTAATGTTTTTAAGTGAATTATTTAGGATTTTCTATATATAAGATCTTGCCATCTGCAAATAAAGGTAATATTACTTCCTCCTCTTCAGTTTGTATGCCTTTTATTTTCATTTTCTTGCCTGATTGCCCTGGCTAGCATCTCTAGTAAAATGCTGAATAAAAAATGGGTATAGCTCTTATCTTTGTTTTCTTGATCTTTGGGGGAAAGAAAGCATTTAGTCTTTCACTGTAAGTCTGCTGTGGGTCATACCCTTTATTAGGTTGAGTAAAGTTGTTTGTTGTTTGTTTTTTTTGTTTT
>JAJEJO010000790.1:208028-236283 GCA_020662805.1 Glaucomys volans | reverse complement strand
TTTTTTTTTAGAACCAAGGATTGAACTCAGCTGAGCCACATCCCCAGCCCTTATTTTGTATTTTGTTTAGAGACAGGGTCTCACTGAGTTGCTTAGGGCCTTGCTAAGTTGCTGAGGCTGGCTTTGAACTCGCGATCCTCCTGACTCAGCCTCCCCAGTCGCTTGGTTTACAGGCGTGCGCCACTGTGCCCGGTTTAATTGAACCCAGGGCCTTGTGCTTGCGAGGCAAGCACTCTACCAACTGAGCTATATCCCCAGCCCCCCTATTTTGTATTTTATTTAGAGACAGGGTCTCAGTTGCTTAGGGCCTTGCTGAGTTGCTGAGGCTGGCTTTGAACTCACGATCCTCCTGTCTCAGCCTCCCAAGTGCTGGGATTACAGGTGTGTGCCACCGTGCCCGGCCTATTTTTGTTTTTTATTTCCAGACAAGGTCCTGCTAAGTTGCTGAGGCTGGCCTCACATTTGCTATTTCTTTACCTCAGCCTCCTGAATTGCTAGGATTACAGGCATGTGCCACCATGCCCAACCTCTTTGACCTATTTTTAATTAGTTTTTATATATGGTGTGAGGTAGGGGTCCAACTTCATTCTTTAACATATGCAGAGATGGTGATGAAGTTTTAGATATGAGTAGCAAAAGCATAGTCTGTGAAAAAAAATTAAGTTGGGCTTTATAAAAATTAAACCTAGTTTATGAAAGAAAGGCACTGTTAAGAGCGTGAAAAGAGAGACCACAAACTGTGAGAAAATATTTTCAAATAATATCAATAAAAGTCTTGTAACCAAATTATATTTAAAAAAATCTTAAACCAGGTGCATGGCACATGCCTATAATCCCAGCGACTCTGGAGGCTGAGGCCGGAGGATTGCAGTTGGAGATCAGACCAGCAAATTAGCAAGGCCCTAAGCAATTTAACAAGACCCTGTTTCAAAATAAAAAATAAAAAGGTCTGGGAATGTAGCTTAGCGGTTAGGTACCACTGGGTTCAGTCCTTCATGCCAAAAACAAAACCTCTTAAAACATAACAATAATAAAAATAAAATAACCCACGTAAAAAATGAGCAGAAGGCTAGGTGTGGTCGTGTACACTTGTAATCTCAGTGACTCAAGGCTGAAGCAGAAGAATCACAAGTTCAAGGCCACCCTCAGCAACTTAACAAGATCCTGTCTCAAAAAGAACTGAGGTGTAGCTCAGTGGTAGAATGCCCCTGGGTTCAGTTCGCAATACCACCCACACATGCCTGCCCCCACCCCAGATTTTTTTTTTTTTAATGGCTGCTATCAATTTTTTTTATTGGTTCTTTTTAATTATACATGACAGTAGATCCCATTTTGATATAATTATACAGCAGGGAATATATCTTTTTTTTTCCACAGTGTAGATTCACACGATTCATATACCTCACAATCTTACATATACATAGGGTAATACTGTCTGTCTCAGTTTACTATTTTTCCTTGCCCCACTCCCTCCCATCCCATTTTCCTGTACACCATCCATACTGCCTCCATTCTTTTCTTATCCTCCCCATAACCAACCCGCCCCCATTATGTATCAGCATCCACTGATCAGAAAGAACATTCGGCCTTTGGTTTTTTGGGCTTGGCTTATTTCACTTAGCATGATATTCTCCAGCTGCACCCATTTACCAGCAAATGCCATAGTTTTATTCTTTATGGCTGAGTAATATTCCATTGTGTATATATACCACAGTTTCTTTATCCATTCTTCAATTGAAGGGCATTTAGGTTGGTTCCACAATCTGGCTATTGTGAATTGAGCAGCTGTGAACATAGATGTGGCTGCATTCCTATACTATCGCGTCTTTCCTGGCGTTCTTCATGGCGTTCTCTTGGCGTTCTCACATGGCGTTCTCTCATGGCGTTCTCTCACATGGTGTTCTCTCACATGGTGTTCTCTCACATGGTGTTCTCTTGGCGTTCCTCATGGCGTTCTCTCTGGCGTCCTCCTGGTGTTCTCCTGGCGTTCTCTCACACTACCCCCCTGCCTAGTCCTTACATATGTGCTCCACATCATCAGGTTGGGTGGATGCTCAAGCCAATCAAGTATTTACTTCCGTGGTGAGAGCGACTTGTTTATACAAAATAAAACTGCATTGCCAACCTGCCAGCCACCATCTTAGCATAGAGCCAGGGGTACCCGGAATACCCCGACACTATACTTTGCTGATTTTAAGACCTTTGGTATAGACCAAGGAGTGGGATAGCTGGGTCAAATGGCGGTTCCATTCCAAGTTTTTTGAGGAATCTCTATACTGCTTTCCAGAGTGGCTGTACCAATTGTAACTTCACCAGCAATGTATGAGCTTACACACAGATCTTAACAGAAATATAACCAATGTATATAAATGGCAAGTGAGTATATGAAAAGGTGTTCAACATTATATGTCAAAAGGGAATTATAAATTAAAACAGTAATGAAATATCCCTGTACCCTCACTAGAATGACTGAAGAACAAAAAATTGGCAATACTAAATGCTGATGACATATAGAGCAATAAGAATTCTCCTTTAGTCCTGATGGAAAAGTAAATTGGTATAGCCACTTTTGAAGGCCATTTGGCAGTTTCTTACAAAGCTAAAACATAGTATTATCTTTACTGCATTAGTAATCACATTGCTATTTATCAAATAGAGTTGAAAATTTATGTTCACATATTAACTTGCAAATTAATATTTTTAGTAGTTTTATTCATAGTTGCCCCAAACTGGAAACAACCAAGGTGAATGGATCAACTGTGGCATAACTACATAATGGAATATTATTCTGCAAAAAAAAAAAGTTTTTTTTTTTTTAATTACTAAACCATGAAAAGTTATGGAAAAACCTTAAATTATGTTGTTGGGTAAAAGAACCCAGCCTGAAAAGACTGTCTTATTTTATGTTTCAAACTAAACTTTGCCCTGCAAGAGACAAAACTGTAGAAACAGTAAAATGATAAGTGCTTGCCTGGGATTCAGGGTAAAGGGAGAGGAATTAGTATAGATTAAGTGCATGGGAGTTTTAGAGTATTGAAATTATTCTGTATGATACTGTAATGTTGGAATCATTGCATTATATATTTGTCAAAACCCATAGAACTATACAAAACCAAAAATGAAACTTAATATAAATTTGTGGACCTTAGCTAATTAAAGAAACAAACAAATTAGAATGTTCCAGACACTAGGTCACAAGGTAGAGAAGGCGCCTGCTCCTGTGACTTACAGTCAAATAAATGGGAAAATTTTCAGTGATGTGATAGAAAGTAGCAAGAATTGGTTACTTTAGATTGGGCAGTCAAGGCATACCTTTTTGAGGAGATGGTATTTGATTTAAGAAGGTGTTAGGCATTTAAAGATCGAGGCAAAGCATTCCTACCTGAGGGAATATTTAAGATAAAGCTCTTAAGAGTGGAATAACCTGGGTGTATTTGGTAAATAGAAAACCAGAGTTGTAATGGGCAAAGGGGAGAGGAATATAAGGTGGTTGGGATCAGTCATAGAATGGAGTGGTACTTCTACAAGCTTACAGTAAGGAGTTTGGATGGTATTTTAAGCGAGATAGAAGTTTATGAATGTTTCAAGTAGAGTAGAGCATGATATAACTCATTTTAAAAAGAGTATTCAAGTTATTGTGTGAAGAACGAGTGGTGAGAGGGAGAGGGAGCAAGTGCAGAGGCAGAGAGACCAATTTAAAGTTTTGGAGTAATCTAGCAGGGAAGGTATGTCTATAGCTTGGACAATGATGGTTAAAAAGAGAAGAAATATAGGTATGTTTTGGGGTATTTGGTAGGGTATATTTTGCAGGTAGAATTATTAGAACTCGGTGAGAGAACAATCAGTGAAGATGCTTGTATTGTTGGCTTGAGCTACTGGATGGATAATGGTGCTATTAAGGCTGGAGTGGGTATGCTTAGGTATGGAGATTTTGGAATCTTTAACTGTGTATGCAGTTGTAAGTAATAGTAAGACTTAAGAGTTTGGAACTCAGGGGAGAAGAATGGAGTTGAAGTATAGATTCTTTATTCTTTCAATTCATTGTTTTTTTTTTTTTTTTTTTTGGGCTTTTTTTTTTTATTTTACAAGTAATGATACGTTTTCTGTTCTGTTTTGGTTTTTGGTACTGTTTTATTATATTTTTTTGGTACCAGGGATTGAACTCAGGGGCACTCAACCACTGAGCCACATTCCCAGCCCTATTTTGTATTTTATTTGGAGACAGGGTCTCACTGAGTTGCTTATTAGCACCTGGCTTTTGCTGAGACTGGCTTTGAACTGGTGATTCTCCTGCCTCAGCCTCCTGAGCCTCTGGTGTTACAGGCGTGTGCCAGCACGCCGGACTTGATACCGGTTTTTAAAAAAAATTTAAAAGCATACATAGTTCCCCATAATAATTTTCTTTAGTTCACAAACCCCTTGCCCAACCCCCCACCTCTCACCCCCCACACAAAGGTAACTATTACCAGTTTGGGAATGTTCTTAAAGAGCTGGGGATATAGTTCAGTGGTGGAGTACTTGGCTGTCATGCACTTGGTCCTGGATTCCATTTCCAGTGCCACAAAAGAGACAAACAAAAGTTCTTGAAATCATTCCATTTCAGTCATTAGTAAGATACTCATTTTAGTGGCTGCATTATAATCTCTTTTGTTATGAATATGTGATTTCTTAAACTGGTTGGCAGTTGATATTTAGGTTGTTTCTGTCTGCCATTGTACAAATGTTGATTTTATTCTTTCAAGAATTTAAAATAATTAATTTTAATTACGTAAAACTAGTAAGTGGAAGTGCATAAATTATTGAAATTACCCACGTTTTTGGCCAAGCACCTCATAATTATACCACAGTGGTTCTCTATAATTATCTGAAGAGAAACCCTGTTCCTAACAATGTTTGCAATCTATACTTTCATTATTCTTTCTTGCATGAAGTTAATTTGAGTCTTTAAAATACTTAATTTTTGTAGAGACTTTATTTTTTGAAACTTTGTAATATAAGTAGTCAACACTGTACGTATAGGTCAGCAACTAAAATAGTACTTCTATCATGTAGAAAATCAGCACCCCCATATTAGATTTTTCTCACTGCCTCTTATTTTACTTTTCTTGATATCAGTGATGTGACACAGGCTTTTGGGTAGTGAGGAAAGATAATTGTACAGAGCATGGTAATGATGTCAGGCCCTCTGTGTAACAACATTTTGAATCACATATTTTGTGCAACACAGTAACTGTTAAGGTTTTATATTACATCTCATTTCTCTTCTGGGTGATTAGTGATGACCTTATGGTATGCACTTTCTCTATTTAAAATAAAAGGACTTTTTCAGTAGATTGTAGCTTACAAACATTTGAATTGGTGTTATTTAAATAAGGTGAAGAAAAAATCTATACCAGTTAGAAAATGAGCTAATCATTATAGTTGAGCCAGAATTTTAGCTTTGAGCATTTTTATGTGTAGAATGAAAAATGGTGAATTTTACAGTTAACTCAGTATGAATTATTGTTCCATTTCTTTTTGGCAGACTTGAAAAGTCCTCAGAATACTTTTGTATACTTTATTTAAAAAATAGAGGCCTAATTTTATATAAAAACTCAAGACACCGTTTACAGTTTCAAGATATTTATTTTAGTGTATTTGTACACTTTTTTGTTTTTTGTACTGGGGATTGAACCCAGGAGTGCTTAACCCACTGAGCCACACCCCCAGCCCTTTTTATTTTGAGACAGGTCTCCCTAAGTTGCTTAGGGCCCTTGGTAAGTTGCTGAGGCTAACCTCAAATTTGTGATCCTCCTGCCTGTCTCTTGGGTAGCTGAGATTATAGGTCTACACTACCACACCCAGCTATTTGTACACATAAACATGTGCATGACACTGTTTTGGATTCCTGAATTTCATCAGTGAAGATCCCTGCCCACATGGAATTTATATTCTAGCCCAGGGAGACAAAATCAAGAAACATATTTACTGAGTAAATGATTTAGTATGTCAGAAAATGATATATTCTATAAGAGAAAAAAAAAGTGACCAGAGTAGGTGTAGACTATAATAATATCAAGAGAACAAGTAGGCCGGGCATAGTGGTGCAGGCTTGTAATCCCAGCGACTTGGGAGGCTGAGGCAGGAGGATCGTGAGTTCAAAGCCAGCCTCAGCAACTAGTGAGGCCCTAAGTGACTCAGTGAGACCCTGTTTCTAAATAAAATGCAAAATAGAGCTGGGGATGTGGCCAAGTGCCCCTGAGTTCAATCCCTGGTTCAAAAAAAAAAAAAAACAGACAAGAGAACAAGTTAGAACAAAGGTTCTAAGGCCAGAACATGCTGACTTGAGGAATAGCGAAGAACAGCAGATAAAATAAGATCTTGAAATTAGGAGCAGGGTAAGCACACATCATATAGGATCTTAATGACCATTATAAGAATTTAGGCTTTTCCTTTGATTAAGATGGGAAGCTTTTAAAGGGTTTAGAATGTTTTGGCTTATGGTATGTATTTTCATATGACTGGGTTGAGAATAGGTACTGAGGTAAACAAGGTTAGAAACAAGTAGACCTGTTAGGTTATTTCGCTTACCTAAGAAAGGGAGACATGATCTGAGAAGGAGATGGTTGTCAGCAGCAGGAATGAACAGATTGGTGATGGGATGATAAGAAGTGATTGATTCTGGATGTATTTTGCAAATAGAAATAGAATTTGCCAACAGGTTGGAAGAAAAATGTCAAAGAAAAGAGGTGAAGGGATGACTCCAAGGTAGTAGATGGGAATGTTTTCAGAGTAGAGGTTTGCAGGGAAGATCAGGAGTTTGGTTTTGGATATGTTTAGTATGGGATATCCTTTAGATATCCTAGTGAAGTTGTTTAATTTTAGGAGTGAGGTCTGGATTAGAGATACAAAGTTAGTTGGGATATATTGTTGTATAGATGCCTGTTTACAACCATAAGACCTGATAGGGAAAGGCCAAAAACTGAGCTCTAGGGTATACCAATGTTAAATAAGAATGATGAGAAGAAAAGGAATCTTGAAAGATTATAAAGGAACAATCAGTAAGGTAACACATAAACCTCAAGATTGTCTCTAGGGAACTAAGGGAAGAAAGTAAACCACAGAGGAAGGAATGATCAACCATTGGATTTTGCTGATGATTCGGTAGGATAAATACTAGAATTGAAAATTTGTATTTAGCAATGTGAAGGCCATTGCTTATTATGGGGTTTTCAGTAGGAAATGACCAGGTTAGAACTATCTGTATATTTTTAAATGTATGTTTAATGGTGTTCACAGTGTTTTCTTTGCTGTGTTCAGGTTTGCTGTTCTATTGGTGGTATGTCTGACAGTGGATCACAAATTGGTTCAATGGGTAGCTTGACCATGAAGTCACAACTTCAGATCACTGGTAAGTCTTAAAAAGATCCACAATTTTACTCCCTTCCATGCCCACCTGAGATCTTAATCTCTCTTTTTTTTTTATTGTTCTTTCTATTTAGTTATACATGACAGCAGAATGCATTTTGATTCATTATACACAAATGGAGTACAACTTTTCATATTTCTGGTTGTAACGATGATGAGATCTTAATCTTAAAAGAACAAAATCTTTAGTGGCTGTTACATCTCAGATGCTGAATTAATGTTTGCTAAAGGAATAAAATGTTTAGATATATAAAAATTATATTTTCATTTCAGGGTATTCTTAAGTATTTTTCAGGTTTTATTTTTCCCTCTCTCATTAAACATAGGTGCCTGGGCAGATGCCATTGGTTTTTTGTTTTGAGCTAATAGTTTATTGAGCTATAATTCACATCCTGAACCCATTAGTAGTTATTCCGCAATGTCCCCAGAGTCACCAACAAGCCTCGGCAATCACTTCAGTTTACTTTCTGTCAATAGATTTGCCTATTCATGTTCTCTTATGTAAATGGAATCATACCATTGTTGGTTTTTTGTGTCCTCTTTCACTTAGCACAGTATTTTCAAGGTTCATTCATGATGTAGCATGTATCAGTACTTCATTCCTTTTTATTGTTAAATATTTCATTGTATGAACATATCACATTTTATTATTATTTATATTAGTTGATGAATGTTTGGGTTATTTCTGCTTTTGGGCTAGTATGAATAATGCTTGATGAATAATGAACATTTGCAAAAGTTTTGCTGAGGATATATGTTTTTAGTTCTCTTGGGTGTGTATCTAGGAGTGGAATTTCTGGGTCATGCAATAGCCATGTTTAGTTTTTTTGTTTGTTTTTTTTTTTTTTGTACTCGGCATTAAACCTTGAACCCAGGAGTGTTTTACCATGAGCTACATCCCCAGCCCTTTTTATTTTTTATTTTGAGATAGTTTTCTAAGTTGCTTAGAGCCTCGGTAAATGGCTGAGGCTGGCCTTAAACTTGCAGTCTTCTTGACTCAGTTTCCAAAGTCACTGGGATTATAGGTATTCATCCCTGCACCCAGCCGTGTTTATCATTTTGAGGAATTCCAAATTACTTTTTAAAACTATTTTGCATTTCCACTAGCAGTAAGTGAGGATTCCAATTTCTCCATGTCCTTGCCAATGCCTATTATCTATCTTTTTGATTTTAGCCATCCTAGTGGATATGAAGTGATATCTTACTGTGGTTGCATTTCTTTGATGGCTAATGATGTTATGTTTCCCCCTACTTATTGGTCATTTTTATACCTTTTTTGAAGAAATATCCGTTCTTTTGATTGCTATTGTCAATTAATATCTCTGTCTTATTTTTCCTCTGATCATGCTGTGTATGACATCTACATTGTGCCACTGGATATGTTGCATTCCTGCTTGAAAACCTTCAGTGCTTTTTTGTCTGTGGTATAGAATTTCTATAACCTCAGGACTGGGTTTGTTGCTTGGCAGTTGAATGCTTGCCTACTGTGTGCAAGGTTCTGGATTCAATCCTCAGCATTGCAAAAAATAAAACAGTGAACTTTTTTAGCCTCAGATAAGACTTTCACAGTCTGGCTTCATATGGTATCTTTTTATGTCTTTATAAGGGAATCATTTATACTAACCAGGATGAATCACTAGATTTTCTTTAGACTTGCATGTACCTATATCTATCATACAACAAAAGCCTAATCTCTTTTCCTTTAATAGCATTTATTGATTGTAGAACAGTTTGTCATCCTCTGCCTGTTGTTTTAGTTTCTGTCATATCTGGCTTATAACCTCTTCTGGATTGTGAATCATGTTTAGTCACAGACCATAGAATTATTATCCTCCTCAAAACCTGAAGGTGATTGGCTTATGTGAAATTAATGCTGTCTTAAGGTAACTACCCTAGAATTTTCTTTGGGGCTTTCCTTCACTAACTGCAGTGTCTTTCCTTACAATATTTGATTCTCATTGGCAAATATTAATATTTCTTTACTAAAGCCGGATTCTAAGTATGTCCCCTCCACCTTCCTCAAGCTAGCCTGACTTAAACATGGACCAGGCTTCTCATATCTTTGGGTGGACTAAGGAAAGAGCTTATATTGAAACCTTTGATTTTCAAACAGCCTTTATGTTTCAGATTACATAGTAATTGTTTTAGTCAGCTTTTGTGTTGTTGAGACCAAAATACCTGACAAGAATAACTTAGAAGAGGGAAAGTTTTTGGGGGCTCACAGTTTCAGAGGTCTCACAGTCCATATCCAGCTGACTTGCTCTGGTCCCAGCCAAGGAAAGCTGCTCTGCTCATGGAGAGATCAGGAAGCAGGGAGAGGGGGAAGCCAGAAGAGGCCACAGGAAAGATTCACCCTTCTAGGGCATGTCCTTAGTGACACACCTCCTCCAGCCACCTGCCTACAGTTAACTATAGTGCAGTCATTTCACCTCCAAATATTCCTGCATTAATACAAAAACTTTTGGGGAACACCTCATATCCAGACCATAATACTAATATATATGCTTTTGATTTTTAAAAATCAGTAAAATAATAAAATAAATTATAATCTCTCAGAGCAAACCATTGCTAGTAGTTTATTTTTCCCTTTGCATAAACTGCTATCTTATTTGCTGTCATCATTATTATCATAGCAGAAAATAATTTAATAAATGTTTAATAAATTTAATAAATGTTTCTACCACAGAAAGTTCTGATCCCTAGCCAATTTAATCTTGGGCCTAAAAATTCTGAAAATGCAAGAATATCACATTAAGTGAAATAAGCCAATCCCCAAAAACCAAAGGCTGAATGTTTTCTCTGATAAGTGGATGCTGATCCATAGTCGGGTGGGTAGGGAAGAATGAAGAAACTTTGGATTGTGTAGAGGGGAGTAAAGGGAGGTGTGGGGTTGTGGGGATGGGAATAGAATGAGAAAGACATTATTACATGTACATGTATGAAAAAATTTTTTTTAAATATCACAGTAAAAGAAAAAGGATAATTAAAATATTTTCAATACCACATATTACTTTACTAAGATTACTCAGAAATGTTCACATTTGTTCCTATTCCCAAATGAAACTGACATGTATTTACTAAGAATAAAAAAATTTTTAAAAAGTGCAAGTATGGGGGAAAAAATTATAAAAATAAACCATGATTAATGGATAAAATTTATGTGTAGCAAATATATTATTAAATATTGTGTTCGCTTTCCATTACTGTAACAAGTACCTGAGATAATTAACTTACTAAATCAGAGTGAAGGGTTATTTGCATTTACAATTTTAGAGATTCCAACCCATGATTATAATGGTGAACCCCATACTTTTAGGCTGTGGTGTGGGGCAGCCTATCATGGTGGGAGCATGGGTAATAGAAAAATTGAACTCATAGTTGGGTCCCAAAAGAGAGAAGTGGTGGGTTTCCACCCTATCCCCTTCAAGGGCACCCCTCCCCTCCCCAACTAGAAGACCTTCCACTGGGCCCCACCTCCTAAAGTTTCCACCACCACCTGCCAAGCAGGGGACTAAGTTTTTAGACTCATGGGCTTTTGGGGGGACACTTAAGACCCAAACTATAGCAGATATAAAACAAATGAACATGATATGTCAAAACACAGTAAAGTGACCAGTTGAATTGATTCAAGTGCCCTTCATAATTCCTTGAGTTTTTTTTTTTTAGTTTTGATGTTAGAACACAGATCCCCTTAATGACTTGGTAACTTTTTTTGTGGAAAAGTTTAATGGATCTGTTATAGTATTTGTTCTTATAATCTGATTCAGTACCTTTCTAGGATTAATGAAAGCATAAATATGCAAATGTAAAAACTAAGTGCCGAAGCATCTGAGCATGGCCCTAATGGTAACAACTATGATTAGGAAAAAGAGATCAATGTTTGATTAGAGTTCTTGGGAGAGGAGTGATGCTTGAAGGATTGCTACTATTTAAATGCAGAGAGGGCTGGGGATATAGGTCAGTTGGTAGAGTGCCTGCCTCACAAGCACAAGGCCCTGGGTTCCAATCCCAGGCACTGCAGTAAATAAATAAATGAATGCAGAGAAGAGAAAAAGATCCTTTTAGGAAGGAACATGTGCATGAAACATGAAGGAAGGAAATTCACCAAACTTCCCCTAATGTCCCTAAAAGCCACTGCTGAAGTGGAAGAAGTCATGAGAACTAATAGGAGTGGGTCATCTCCCTCAGGTGTCAGGACTGAAAAAAAAAGTTTAATTGCTAATGGAGATGGAATGATCAGGGCTTTTAACAAAGATTTGTCAGATATGTGTTTTAGAAAGTTGGATTTGCTACTCCACTCCTACAACTCCCACCACCCATAATGGGAATGGAACCCAGGGGCACTTTACCGCCGAACTACATCCCCAGCCTATTTAATTTTATTTATTTTTTGGTACCAGGAATTGAACCCAGGAGTGCTTAACCACGGAACCACATCTCCATTCCTTTTTATTTTTTATTTTGAGACAGTCTTGCTAAGTTGCTTAGGGCCTTGCTAAGTTGTTGAGGGTGGCTTTGAACTTCAATCCTCCTGCCTTAGCCTCCTGAGCTGCTGGGATTACAGGCGGTGCATCACTGTGCTGGCCCTATCTTAACTTTTGACCCTAGAGATAATTGTCATCCAGTGAGTTGTATCTCCTTCTCTTGTTCCTCATTCAGCTGATTAGTTTTAACATACTTATTTTTACCTTATTCACAGCCTCCTGGTTTTGGAAATAGGTTGGATAAGTAAAGATTCTTCTCTTCTCTCTCTCTTTTTCCTTTCCTTCTCTACCCTCACTTAGTTGCCCAGGCTGATCTTGAACTTTTGATCCTCCTTTCTCAAGAGCCTAAGTAAAAATCAAAATGGGGTCAAAGTATTAATCTTTAGAGCAGAAGGATCAGAGGAACATTAATTTGTACCATGTTAGCAGTATTTGATAGAGAATGTCTGGGACAGAAGTAGAGAAGGGAGGTAGGGAGGGAGAGAAGCAGAGAAAGGGAGAAGGAAACTATAAAGCAGGAAAATTTTTTTCTACCATTGCTGATAATCATTTGGTTCAACTGTTGTACCCAAAGAAAATAAAATCATTCAAGCCGATCACGTAAAACCAAAAGAAGCCTTTATTTTAGCTGGCCAGTGACAATTGCCCTTACTCCTAAAAGTGGGGTGCCGGGAAATTGCATGGTAGTTCTTCTGCTGCCAACTTTTATAGGGTGCGGGAGGGATTAGGGTTGGGCTACAGGGAGGGGGGATTAGGGTGGGGCTGACTCTCTCCTGATGGCACTGGAGAATCTTTGGGAAGTATATTCCCCACTGGTCTTATCCACATTAACAAATCCTTGTTTAGGAAACTAGTGGTTTTTCAGTTCCCAACTTCCCAGACTCTGATGGGTTCCCTTTCTCAGTTTGACCAGATTTCTTATTTTACACTAACTGACTGTCCTTAATTAGGAACTTTTTAAGGAGAGGGGGTGCCGACCACTCTTGCTGCTTCGAGCTGGAAGGGGGCAGAGTCTGGGGAAGCAGTTTGAAGTTCCTTTTAGAAATCTGGTCAGTGAGAAGCAGAAGTCTGCTTGGGAGGAGCAGGCTGTAAAGTCATCTGGGGTGGGTGCTTCTATGAGAGAGAAACAAAATGACATTAAGTACCAAAATGAGATTAATACAGAAAATCATGACATGGTAGAAGTCACTCTCTCACCGGGTGGAAGAACTGAGAAGTTTTTCCCCTAACAAGGCCTATCAAAGGCTGGAGAGGTTGAGGCCTTTATTTGGGAACTTGAGTTATCAGGTACATTTGCCTAAGAATCTCTCTTTTGTAGCCTCCAGTCCTATTCTAGGGACTAACACAAGTACATCTTAAGTTATATTCAACTATTGTTTCTTCTAAATGCCTAAGAATGTCTATGGTTTGGTTTGGTTTTAACTGTTTTGCTAGGTGTTTAAGATCAGGCTGGTCAAATTGACCTGTTCCTGTCTCTTAAGAGTCAGGTGAATTCTCACAGGGGTCACTCATGGGGAATTTGAGAGTCCTGTGCTTGGGTGGTGGCAGTTCCTGCATTTCAGCAACTCCTTCATTCCAGCAGCCTCTGCATTCTGGGGTGGGCAGCAGCACTCCTCCTGGATTCCAGCAGCTCCAAGGCAGTGGCTTCTGCCTTGTGGACAGCTGAGAGCTCTTTGCTTCCATTCATGGCAAAGGGAAGCTGGTCCCTGCTCACTCCCATCAGCCCCAGGAGGGCAGGAGCCAAGCCTGTCTGGCCCACTGTTGCACCTCCTTGTTCTCAGCAATCTTTGCTGCATCTCCAACTCTGGGGGACAAGCCTGGAATGCACGGGTTATTGAGAAGCATCCAGGGTTCTGTCCTGGATGGCTCCGAGTTCTGGTGGCGGTGGCATCTGGGTTCCAGTGACTTTTTTGCTCTGGCTGTGGCAGTTCCCCCAACCTGGAGGCCGATGGCAATCAGTGTTTCATCGGCTCTGGACACAGCGATGCCTTCTGTGCAACACAGAAACTAGGTGGTGTTGCCCACTGTCTGCATGGACGAAAACTCTTGAGTTCTGGCAGCAGCGAAGGCAGCAGTGTTGACCCAGAGATGCAAACTTAGAGAGAAGCTCTCTCATTCCCTGGACGCAGGCTGACTCTGAGGGCAAGAACCAAAACTGGTTTTCTTGGCCCCTTTGTTTTAATCTCAATCCTTAAGTTTTGATCTTAAACATCCAGCAAGCCAGTTTCACCAGTTATTATCTCATCTATTTCATAGGTGATGGCTTAGTATACTTCTTCAAAACATTAATCTGGCATCAGCTACAGAGCTTACAAGGAAAATAAAAAATAATTAATAGTCATCCTAAATCCTGCCTGAGTTATATATTATATTTCCTATTTGATATCACAGTAATTCTACAACAAAAAACAATCTTTTGAATATAACTTTAAATGAGCCGAAAGCTGACATATTTTGGAAACATTCTTAGCAGGGTGGGAGGCAGACCCTTATTTCAGGTGAGGCAGGGCCTTCTACAGTCTTAGGCAGATTATTCCAGGTTTGAAGTTATTTTGCCTCTTCTTAGGACATCATTTTACAGTTTACATGTATTGTTTCCTGAATGTATGTGAATAGTTGTTAATGTTATATTTCCCAAAAAGATTCTCCAGAGCAATCAGGAGAGAGTCCCACCCTAATCCCCCTCCCTATAACCCCACCCTAATCCCTTCCCATGCCCTATAAAAGTTGGCAGCGGAAGAACTACCACGCAATTTCCTGGCACCCCGCTTTTAGGAGTAAGGGCAATTGTTGCTGGCCAGCTAAAATAAAGGCTTCTTTTGGCTTTACGTGATCGGCTTGGATGATTTTGTTTTCTTTGGGTACAACATTAACACAATATATTGCATTTAAAACAAATCAAGGAAAGGCTGAGAGCTTTTAACTTTCCTTTTGTGTGGCAAAGTGACCAAATATTTTATGTTTCATGATATTAACCTTTAAACAAATCAGGCTCTCACTAACTTTAAAAACATTTGCATTTAAATTTTGATCTCAGTATAAAAAGTAACAAACTTACCTATACCTTATTGATAGCAGGTTCTATTACAGAATATTAAATGATAAAAATAAGTCCCCAATAAAATTTGCCATTCCCACAAGCCTGAAACTACCAACACAGACAAGTCTAACCTGGAGAACAGCAGCCCAACAAATTTTCCTGCTCTAAAGACCTGCATACTCAGAAGACATGGACACATGAATATACAAAGAGCAGCCAAACCTAGTTTTTCAAGAAAAAACCCTAGGCTCTGCAACATAGCACAATACCCTACCAGTTATTTAACCACAATAAAGAATAAAACTTAAAGAAATCCTTGTCATTTTAGCCCAATAACATTTGACCTTAGGGGAAAACTTTGAACAGTTTCTAATTGATGTTCTCGCATACATATAACTACTTAGTTGCACAAAAACTTGTTGGAATTTGCCCTTTACCTACACACAGATTTTCTTACCCAGAAATATTTTCCTTTCCTTTTACTGAATATATTTTCATACCTAGAACTTTCCACTTTCCCTCTCCCATCTGTTGACTCCTTCCTTGTTCGTATTCTAAAACAACTCCTATGAAATTTCTGAATTTAGATAAATTATTAGGATTTCACTTTTAGTAACCTTGCTCTCAGGGATGATACAAAACAATTCCAAATCCCTTTATTTACCAATCCATGAAAACACCAATAATGCTAAAGCATGTCACCCCATGGAATTTAAGGTGAAATACATTAACTCTAATTTACTTATTTTACTGTAATAACCAAGATCAGACAAGTATATTTGCCATCTCTTTTCTATGGAAAAGTCCTAAAAAAAAAATTGATCTTACACATTTTGTAGACATCAACATTTCTTTAATTGACCACCTAGACTTGTGAGGTTGGATACATTTTACCTTCATTTATTTACTGAATTTAAATTGAACCTTTTTAATCACGTGAATACTTGGATCCATTTTTCTTTTAGCGCTGTTAATCTCTAATATCATGTACATGAATTTTGGACACAATATACACTTAAACAAAGGCCTTGTAGGTTTTTATCTCCATTGCAATGTAACAAGATGTTCAAAAATCTAAGTTGAATAAAAATAGGAACTGACCAAAAGTTATGAGCTCAACAAGTACTCAGCAGTTAGTTATTCTTAAATAAAACACTCTTGTTTTTTTTTTCCCCCTGGGGTTGGAAATTGGTCTCCTACTGGGCTTTTTGCTTCCTCTATTGTCATTTCAATATAAGTTATACTTGAGATTTGGTTCCAGCAGAAACCTGATATCTCAGGCACTTTAACCATTTTTATCAGACAGGGTTTGAATGCTTAAGAGTTTTGTAAAGGGCTTTTGTTATTCCTCCTGGGTGGAGGCACATGTCATTTACATATTGTAAAACAGATCACTGAGGGGGTGTTGTAACATTGGGGGGGGGGGTTGGACCTGGTTCCTCTCCCCCTCGGGAGGGGAGAGGGCGGGTGGCCCCCAGCCATTTTTTTCCCCTCCCTCGGCCCCTGGATTTGGAAATGGTTTTTGACAGTTACCTGAGTCTCCAGGGATTGGTAGCTGCATTTAAGTCGGGTCTGGCCTTTGCCGTCAAACCCGTACAGCCTCTCCTAGTTCAAACCCGTACAGCCTCTCCTAGTTCCTGAACTAGCTGAAAGGCAATGCTTAAGCCATAATCCAAATTTGAATGTAAGGCACCCAGCCCTGATGGTTTGGCCGCCCCGTAGTCAGTGGCACGTTCTTGGAAGTCCTGAAAAGTATCTAAGAAACAAGTTAGAACAGTGGGGCACGTGGTTGACTGATTCTGTCCCATAGTAGACTGTCCTGGAGAGAGAGGCTACATAGAAAGCAAAGCCAAAACACAGAAAACACACATGGCCATGAACCAGACTAACAAGACAAATACAGACAGACAACTGACCGGAGTAGGCCCCATGGGGAGGCCTATTGGACTGGGGCCCACACGGAGGCCGAGCAGACTGGCCCCAGATGGCTGCTACCCATCAGCCAGCCATGCCGAGCAGCCCAAGCCCCAGGTGACGGCCATGCCGGCAGCCAGCCATGTTGCAGCCGAGCAGACTGCCCCAGAGCAGACTGCCCCAGACGGCGGCTACGTGTCAGCCACCCACGCGGCCCAGATCAGACTAACAAAGCAAATACAGACAGACAGACATTGGCTGACCAGATTAGGCCCCATTCAACCTACCAGACTGGGCCCACGAGGGGCCCACCAGATTGAACCCACGAGGGGGTTCACCAGACTAGGCCTCACAAGGAGGTCTACCAGGAGCCAGGAGCGACGTCTCGTCCTGACCTGGGACTGGTGTAAGCGGCTGCGTCCAGCCTGACCACGTCCCCCAGATACAGATAGTCCACTCACCGATACAGGATACCAGGTGGCTTCATCCAGAAGGGCGTCCTGAAGATGGGCTGGGGTCCCCCCCAAGAGTGAGGCTGAGGCACATCTCAGGAGCTCCCCTCTACTCAGGGTCGGGGCTCCCAGGCAACCATCACAGGAGGCCAATTTAGGCGTGAGGGCTTGGAGAAATCAAATCTCGCTGGGGCCTCCAAATGTTGTACCCAAAGAAAATAAAATCATCCAAGCCGATCAGGTAAAGCCAAAAGAAGCCTTTATTTTAGCTGGCCAGCGACAATTGCCCTTACTCCTAAAAGCAGGGTGCCGGGAAATTGCATGGTAGTTCTTCCGCTGCCAACTTTTATAGGGCATGGGAAGGGATTACGTCGGGGCTATAGGGCGAGGGAGGGATTGGGGTTGGGCTATAGGGAGGGGGGATTAGGGTGGGGCTGACTCTCTCCTGATGGCTCTGGAGAATCTTTTGGGGAAGTATAACACAACAACTGTATTAAACACCTCTAAGGGTAAATCATAAAATGCTATAGAAGTTATAAAGACTTGGCTACATGCTTACCATGAAGGGGATTACAGGTTGAGTTAACAAAAACTAGTAACAATGAAAAGCTGTAGAAGCCATACATAAATATGAAAGTACAGTGGAAGCAGGGAGGCAGGAACAAATTTCTTAGGGTTAAAGAAACATTGAATCAAAGAAAAATGGCAGGGGCATTTGTTTCTCAAGAAGTAGGATTTCCGTGGCTGGGGTTGTGGCTCAGTGGTAGAGCTCTTGTGTAGCAGATGCGAGGTTGGATCATCAGCACCACATTTGAATAAATAAAAACAAAAGTAAAGGTCTGTCAACATCTAAAAAATAATTTTAAAAATAAAGGTGTTTTATAAAAGGTCTTTTAACTTTTAAAAAATATGTAAAAAAAAAAAAAAACCCACAAAAAACAGAAGTAGGACTTCATTAGGTAGAAAAGGAACAAGAATTATTCTGAGTGGAGCGGGGCAGCTTGTGTGGAAGTATGGAAATTCATGGCCCAGTATTCTAGGTAAGGGTGACTGTAATATGTGGCTAGCTAAGAGTTGGTTTAGGAGGAGGCTGGAAAGATATGTTTATGGTTACTTGGTAAACAATGTAAAATGTCGCATAAGAGTTTAAACTTAATTTTGTAAGCAGTGGAGAATACTTAAAGTAATAACATGCTTATACCTATTTTAGGAAGATAATTTTGGTAGCTGAAAGGGATTGGATTGCAGAAGTGAAAAGATAGTTGTTTAGAGACCTCTTAGAGTACCTTGACATTTTTCTGTTCCCTTTTCTTCCAGTTAATAATTTAGTTTTTTGTTGTTGTTTTTTTTTTTAACCTACTATAGGACTATAATTTTCAGGAAATATTTTGATTTGTTTTTTGGGCTTTAAAATTTAGGACTCTAACGAAGGTTTTGTGAGTCTAGATGTGAGGTTTGAACACTTAAATAATTTCTTCTGTCCAGGCTTTGGGTAAATTTTTAAATTCCACTGAGCTTGTCTTTTTTTGTGTAAATGTTAGGATAATAATACCTATCTCACAGAGTAGTAGTGAGGATTGATATGACAGTATTTAAGTGCTAAACATGCAATAAATGAACAATTGGTGCTAATTTTCCCTATCCTGTTTTCTCCACTTAAAGTTTATTAAACTGTTGGGTGCATTGGCACACGCCTGTAATCCCAGCAACTCCAGAGGCTAAGGTACGAGTATTACAAGTTTAAGGCCAGCCTCAGCAACTTAACGAGGCCCTTACCAATTTAGTGAGACCCTGTCTCAAAATAAAAAAATAAAGACTGGAGAATAAGCTTAGTGGTAGTGGGAAATGAGGGTCAGAACACTATTAGTAGCACCAAGGCCCAGAGGGATAATTCCTAAAGTCTGAGCTCTGAGCATAGCAAAGACTTTTGCTTGTAATCTTAAGCAAGTTTTGGATACATGGAGGCAAGGGTGATGGTGCAATTCTATTTGGAGGGTGCATTCTACATTCCTTGTAAGGGTAGAAGCTTGTCAACAACCTAGGGACTCTCAGCTCATACAGCTTAGGGACTTTTACTGCACTAAGCCTAAAGTGGGGAGTGTTCTGTTCTGTTACATTGTTTCTTGCTACTGCTGTTCCTTGTTATAGGAACCTGTTAGCCTCTTCAGGCCTGTATGGTTAAATGTCAACTAAGTAGAGCTGCAAAACCACAGCTCGTCGTGAGCTCTTAAATTGCTAGTTTCCATTCTGTTCTGCCACAATAGAATGTTCCTGGGTTGGGTCTCCACTACTGCCAAAGAAAGAAAGAAGGAAAGAAAAATTTGTTAAACTGATTTTACTGGGGTTATGTGGGATTATGTGGCAAAATAAGTTTCAGAAATTTGAATCATAATATGGTGACTGACAACTTAATTGTATATTTTTATATAACTACTAGAGAAGATTTTGGATGTTTGTAACCAAAATCAATCAATCAATCAATCAATCAATCAATCTTTGAGGTGAGTATTGAGTATACCAATAACCCTGATCTGATCATCACATATTGTGAATACAAGTATTGAAATGTCACATTGTACCTTATAAATATGTGTGATTATGTGTTGATTTAAAAAATATGTAATTTTTTTTAATCTTAAGAAGTTCCTTGTGGGTAGATTATTTCCTTCCTGTCAGATTCACAAATATATTTTTCTGTGGTAATCTGTTATTAAATTGGCTCTGTATTGAGTATTAGAGTGTTTTACCTGTAGTACACTTTAAACTTAGATAGACTGGTTCCTGGAAATATTTTCTGTTCTAGAAAAGACTTCCTACATCATGTTTCCTTTGCAATGTCTTATAGGCACCTCAAGTATTATACATTCATCATAAAATTTGTAATTTCTGGTGTTCACGCCACCCTTTTGTTCTTTTCCATCTTATTAGGGTGATGAACCCATCTTCCATCTAGTTATTCATGCTAGAAGCCTGGGGGTTATCTTTTCCTCATTTCCCTCATCTTCCTTATGTAATCTAGTCATGTTGGTTCCCGTAGAAAGTATTTATTGCTTTCCATATTCTCCACCCCAGTCCAATCCACTGTCATCTCTTGACCAGGTGACTTCAGTAACCATTTAATCTCTGCTTTTTGTCTCCTTTTCAGTTTATTTCCCCCATAGCAACAGTGATCTGTAGTGATCTTTAAGTGTTAATTTGGTTTTAACCTTAGTATCCAAAATAATACCTGATATATGTTGTGGGTACCCAGTAAATTTGTTGAATATCTCCCTCTTACTTAAAATTCCTCAGTAATTCCTTACTATTTCTTTAACATTATCTCTTACAACTTTTTTTTTCTTTCTTTGGCATGTTTTAAAAATAATATGTATTGATTTTAAATCTTATTCAAATTTTTTATGCCAAGTACTTCAAATGATGAAGCTCTAATTTAAATAATATATATACACTGTAAGAATAGTTACCCTGCAGTTGGCTTGGTTTCCACTAAAAAGGCACATAAGCATAAAAGGACAGAAATAGTTACTATGTGTGAAATCAGAGATTCCAGGCAACCACCTGAGACTGTGTCTGCTTGATTCCCAGACTTTGCACTATATATTGCACTTCTTGAGTGGCTGCTATAGAAACTCATCTAGCAACTCCAAGGGCTTCTTGAATTTAATGTGCCCTGGCATTCTCAGCTTTGGTGCTGGAGTAGATATATAGGTAGTAGAATATTTCCTTGACTATGATTTCCTCACATGGGGAGTTACTACCCATGGGAATCAGGGCATATTCTTCTAGATTTTCACCTATTTATCCCCTCCAGGGATCTTAGATAAGGCTATTTTATGACAAAGTTGACAAACTCTGTGAAAGCTAAGGAGTCTGTATCTCAAGATATGCAATATAGGAAGCTCTTGCTTATGTAAGGAGACACTATGAGACATATTTTTTAAAAAAATCTTAAGTTTGCAATTCTCTTCTGGTGGTTTTCAGACATACTTAGAATTAAACCCAAATTCCTTATCTTAGCGTACAAAGCTCATTTACTTACCCAGCCCATTTCATTTCATTTATCCTTCTTTCCTGTGTTTTGCTGTACTTTTCTCAGATATGCCAAATTCTTTGCCTCTTTCTGGAATTCAGCCTTTTCCACATCCCTAATCTTTATGTGGTTGGCTCCTTGTCATTTAGTGGTTGCTTAAAAGTACTTCCGTAGAGGCCTTCCTTACCACCAAGTCATTTTAACTAGAATATAATCTTCTTGAGAGCCAAAGCCCTTTATACATCATTAATGGGTCTATGCACAGAGTTTACAGCAGTGTCTTGTCACATGGCAGACATGTAAATTTTTTTTTTTTTAGCAAGTTTGTACATGTACTTTTTTTTTTTTTTTTTTTTTTTTGCGGTGCTGGGGATTGAACCCAGGGCCTTGTGCTTGCGAGGCAGGCACTCTACCAACTGAGCTATATCCTCAGCCCTGTACATGTACTTTTTAATATACTTGAGTTATGAAACTACTGATACTGATAGAAGTTTTAATGGAAATTTGGGTGTCCTATATATTTATTTACCAGATGGGAGGTCATAAGTGGATAAGATTAGTGAATACTTTAGAGCAAAGCTGTTTCTTTGAGGACAAGTAATAATCTGTTTAATCTTTTATTTATTTGTTTTTTAATTTTTTTAACTTTTTTTTATGGTGCTGGGGATTGAACCCAGGGCTTTGTTCTTGCAAGGCAAGCACTCTACCAACTGATCTGTTTAATCTTTATGAAATTAAATTGATAGATGCCCTTCAATAGATGAATGGATAAAGAAACTGTGGTATATATACACAATGGAATATTACTCAGCCATAAAAAAGAATAAAATTATGGCATTTGCAGGTAAATGGATGATGTTGGAGACTGTCATGCTAAGTGATATTAGCCAATCCCAAAAATCCAAAGGCTGAATGATCTCTCTGATAAGTGAATGATGATGCATAATGCAGGGTGGAAGAGAGGCAAGAATGAAGGAAGGGTAGATTCCATAGAGGGAAGGGAGGGATGAGGTCAGGGTGGGGGGGTAATAATAATAACAGAATGAGACAGACATCATTACCCTGTATATATATATATATGAATGCACAGATGGTGTGACTCTACTTTGTGTACAACCAGAGAAACAACAGCTGTACTCCATTTGTGTACAATGAATCAAAATAAATAAATTTTTAAAAAAAGAAATTAAGTTGACTTGAGTATTAAAATAACATCTCAAATATTTAAATATTCTTTTACATAGTCATCTCAGCAAAACTTAAAGAAAACAAAAAGAACTGGTTTGGACCAAGTCCTTATGTGGAAGTCACAGTGGATGGGCAGTCAAAAAAGACAGAAAAATGCAACAATACCAACAGCCCCAAATGGAAGCAACCCCTTACAGTGTAAGTTTGAAAATATTTTCTATAGCATAATATTTTGTTTAGTAGGTGAGCAGAAGGGATGTTGGTTTACTTATTTTTTTGCTCTTCCTTTTTTTCCTCTTTCACTTGTTTTTTTTTTTTTTTCTTCTCTTTTCCTAGGACTCTTTTCTTTTATCTCTTTTTTGTTTCTCTTTAGCTACTCCCTCTCTGTTCTTCTAGTCTCCTTCTTTATCTTCTCCAGTTTAGAAGGTTATGATATCACTATGATCACTTAATAACTGGAGGGACCCATGGTCATGAATCTAGAAAGATTTATAGCAGCTCCTTTTCTTATTTTGGGGTTAAATGAGGGGTGATAAACAGCTCACTTTATTTTTTATTTTTATTTGGGGGAGTACTAGGGATTGAACTCCGACGCACTTAACCACTGAACCACATCTCCAGCCCTTTTTATTAGGACCTTGCTGAGTCTTTGAGGCTGGTTTTGAACTTGTGATCCTCCTGCCTCAGTCTTCTGAACCACTGGCATTATAAGCATGTGTCACTCCACCCAGCTAACTCACTTTATTTTTAACTTTGTTTTTAAGAATAGTTTTTTGTTTATTTAAATTATTGTGTCCTACAAATCAACATAAGAGTTTTCTTCTATTAAAAACACATTATAGCCAGGCACGGTGGTGCACGCCTGTAATCCCAGCACTTGGGAGGCTGAGGCAGGAGGATCGTGAGCCAGCCTCAGCAACTTAGTGAGGCCCTAAGCAACTCAGTGAGACCTTGTCTCTAAATAAAATACAAAATAGGGCTGGGGCTCAGTGGTGAATAGGCCACAGCTCAGTGGTGAAGTGCCCCTGGGTTCAATCCCCAGTACCAAAAAAACAAACTCCCCCGAAAAAACACACATTACACTGTACATTTTACTCTACAACTTTGTTTTTGTACTCAATACTTTTACCTTGTTTATCTTTCTAACTGAGTACATAAGGGTCTAATATCACTCATGCAACTACATATTTCTTTTTTTCATAGTATTTCTTAATGTAGATGGACAAATAATTTATCCTAATTTATTTAGTTCCCTAATGATTGATTGGTTTCTAATATTTTCTACTATTATACTACTAGACTAGTATAATACACATCTGTGTGCATATATCTTTAATGCTGGTGTTTTCAATTGTAGTAGAAATTCATAGAAGTAAAATAATGCTCATTTTCTAACACTGACTGACAAAATTCCAAATATTGACACTATAACCCAGGATATTGAATACGCACTGAAGGGAATTATGGATTAATTTTCATTTTAAAAGTAAGATAAAAAAGCATAGTTTATCAACAAAAGGATTTTAAAATAGTGTAGCACATTTGATTAAGGTAACAAATGTGTTAAAATGTAGGTCAAAATACATCTAATTGTTAGCACATCAAGTATTACAAAGACAGGTTATTTTCATTATTATAAAATAAATCCAAATATAAATTTGGAATTCTTGAATTTTTTTTTTCCTCATAGGAGAAGAAACTAGTGACAAAAGAAAGGTCTTTATTCCTACAAGGTACAATAAGACATCAGAAACTATAAACTCTTCTCTTGCCATAATACATATAATACATGCTTATGTGGATTGTATTTACTCCTGTAAATGATAAAATAATTTGAAATACCTGCATCTTTAACATGAGTATTAAAGTTCGAGGGACATATTGATGTACTTTATGATAATTTTGAGCAAATTAATGAAATATAACAATTTACTTAATTTTTGAGGTCCATTTTGCAGATTTCTCTCTCTTTCTATTTTTTTTTTTTTTTTTTTTTTGGTGCTGAGAATTGAACTCAGGACTTCACAAATACTTCACAAATAAGTATCACTGAGCTACCCTGATTTACAGAATTATCATTCTGGTGCTTTTCATCTGCATTTATTTCCGCATTAAGGACTTTTAGGCTATTTTAATTTAGTGGCCCATTATAGATCAAGTCTAATTTAAGCAATATAAGAATTAAAAAATGTAAAAACAAGTGAGATTTGTAAAAGGTCATAGCATCTACAATGACCAAAGACATTAAGTTTAATAATAGAGTGACTGCTCATCTAATTTCCAGCTGTTATTGGTTCTCACTAGGTTTGCACTTTGAGGCGCTTAATAGGCTCTTCAGTTAGGAAGAAATAAACTCCTCGTAGCCCTATATGTTAGTGCTGTTGCTGAACCCAGATGTTTGGGGAAACTTACAGCTCAAGTTTGTCTCCTATATTTTTAAGTTGTAGCACATTGGCCAGCAATTTTAACACAGCTTCCATTGCTGTATAGCAGGCTTTATAGGCTGTTGTCTAGAATTAAATTGAAATTTAGATGAACTATCTGATTGTACCCTTTTCCATAGTAAAAAGAATAAATTAAAAAAATTTTTTGCCTTTTATTTCTTCCCCATTTTGGCTTCCCTGTTGGCTTTTAAAGAAATGCTTTCTTGTTCTTATTCTTTTTTTAGTACTTGGGTTTGAACCTGAAGGTGCTCTACTGCTGAGCTACATTCCCAGCCCCTTTTTATTTGTTTGTTTGTTTATCTTTGAGACAATGTCTTACCCAGTTGCCAAAGCTGGCCTTGAACTTGTGAGCCTCCTACCTCTGCCTCCTGAGTCACTGAGATTACAGGCATGTGCTACTGTGCCCAGCCAGTGAAATGCATTCTTAATATAATATGTTTTATGTGCTCTCCTGAAAGTCATATCTGAGAATATTGAAAAGAGAAAAATACATTGTCCCCTTCCCCCAAAAGAGGGCAGTGTGAAAGTGGAAAATTTTTTAGTTTGTTTAAGCTACTCCTTGTTACTGTTAAAATGATGGTGGAGGGGCTGGGGTTGTGGCTCAGTGGTAGAGCGCTTGCATAGCATGGGTGAGGCATTGGGTTCCATTCTCAGCACCACCTACAAATAAGTAAAATAAAGGTCTATTGGCAACTAAAATAATATTTTTCAAAAATGATGGAAATATGATGATGGCAGTAGTAGTCATAGATAGAGTTCTAAAAGGGAAAGTGTTTCTTTGCCCCCCAAATTTGATCACATTTTAGAATGAAGTGTAAAGAAATTCAAATATTTCTGGAATTTGTGTTTATAGAATTGAACTATAGAACTATGACATGCTCCAGTTTTTCTAGTTTTTGACTCTAAAATAGTTTTAATTTTTATTCCAAATTCTAATACCCCATTTGCTTGGGAAAATACCATTACAGAGGGCATTCTTTACTGGTTACTTATTAGCAAGATATGAGTAAGTCTGTGTTTGATAGTTGTCCTAGACAATTTGCGTTTAATAGGCTCATTGTGAAACTTGGTATCTCTAATGTAATCCTCAAATCATTATATAGTTGCCTGAGGAACTTTTTAGTATAAATTTTAATAGTTGACTTTTGTTCAAATGTAGTTCTAACACTTACTGTCTGTGTGACCTTAAGCAATTTGCTTTACTCTAAATATCAGTTTCAGTATCTGATGATGGGAACTATAATTCCTACCTCATAAAGTTACTGTGAAGATTAAATGAAAGAACCTCAAGCTTAGCAAACTGTGACATAAAATAAGGACTTAATTTGTAAATACACACTTTTAAAAAAATTTATTAATTTTCAATAGACATACATAAGAATCGTACATATTTATGAAATACCTTGTGATGTTTTAGTAAATTCACTCAATGCTGCAGAATAAGCAGTTTTGCTTCTGTTGACAGTAAGTGTGTGAAGTTCCTCTGGTAGTTCAGACACAGGTGAAAATGACTGTGCACGCTGTTTTTTTTTATTATTATTATTATTATTATTATTATTATTATTATTATTATTATTTTGGAACCAGGGATTGAACTCAGGGGCACTTGGCCACTGAGCCACATCCCCAGCCCTATTTTGTATTTTATTTAGAGACAGGGTCTCACTGAGTTGCTTAGAGCCTCGCTAAATTGCTGAGACTGACTTTGAACTTGCGATCCTCCTGCCTCAGCCTCCCGAGTAGTTGGGATTACAGGCGTGCACCACCGAACCCTGCGACACTGTTTTTATAAGATCATAGAACATAGGTCAATATTGGTTGTATAGTAAACTATAAGGGGTGCAGTGAGAGACTTTAGACATTAAAACTTAATTGTAATTTCTTTAGGATCCCATTGTGATAGTTAATGAAAATAATTTTTCCCTCTTTTTTCACTTTTAGTATTGTTACCCCTGTGAGTAAATTACATTTTCGAGTGTGGAGTCACCAGACACTGAAGTCTGATGTTTTGTTGGGAACTGCTGCATTAGATGTTTATGAAACATTAAAGTCAAACAATATGAAACGTATGTATGTAAAAGTAATAGAAATTAGTAATAGAAATTTTGCTTAGCTGTTTGTTTCTCTGGAAGAAATCTTTATGTCAAATATGTGAGTGACTTATGTTGGTTATTGGGTTAATACAGAGAGATGAATCTTGAACTATTTAAAGCATTTTGAGTAACTGGTTTGGCTATTCATTTTATATCTACTATTTTTAGTAAATATTTACTTAGTAAATAGATAATAATAAAATAATACATAGCCAATTATGGAAAACTAAAAAATTTAAAGAAGAGATGAAGAAAAACCATCTCACTTCAGAGTATTTTGACATTTTGAAGGTAATAGGCATAAGTAGACTCCTCAGTGTTTATTTAAAATGCTTATTTCATTTAAGGTAGTGGTGGTTTTATTTTTATTTACAAAATTCATAGCTTATTTTAATTATATCATGATTTTAAAACATAATTTTTCTTTATCTTGACTGCTTAAATATACCTCCAAGAATTTTCTTTCTCAGAGAGGACGTATGAGATGCAATCCATTCTCAAATTATGTTTTCATTTAATGTAATCGAGGTATATATTACTAAATAATCTTGGTTTTCATCTTAAAAGGATGAAATGAATATAATAAGTGAAATTAGTGATATATTTAATGTTTTACATTATGGATATTAAACATTAGCAAATTCTGTTCTCTTTAAAATGTTTTGATATCAAAAGGCCTCAAACTGGGTGAAGTATAGCAAAACAATTTAAATACACATGTACTTTTTTCTGATACTAGATTTTTAACAATTAAGAAGGTTTAAACAGAAAAATAACCATTTTTCTATAATTTTATTCTTTTTCAGTTGAAGAAGTGATTGTGACTTTGCAGCTTGCAGGTGATAAAGAGCCAACAGAGACAATGGGAGACTTGTCAATTTGTCTTGATGGACTGCAGTTAGAAGCTGAAGTTGTTACTAATGGTGAAACTACATGTTCAGAAAGTAAGTGATCACTTTTTGTTCATGGTCTTTCAAGATTCTTCAGACATGAAATAGCTACTGTAGTATGCTGCATGTAATCATTGCTATTCTTTTTCAGAAGAAAGATGATTTCTTTTTTAAAAATAGATACTGATCACTTTAAATATTTGCTTTTTAATTTTTTTTTTTTAATGTTACTAGAGATTTAAATTAGGGCTGCTCTACCACTGAGCTGCATCCCCAGCCTTCTTTTTCTTTTTCTTTTTCTTTTTCTTTTTCT
>JAJEJO010000790.1:150242-207628 GCA_020662805.1 Glaucomys volans | reverse complement strand
TTCCCTTCCCTTCCCTTCCCTTCCCTTCCCTTCCCTTCCCTTCCCTTCCCTTTTTCCTTTCCTTTTTCCTTTCCTTTCCTTAGCAGGAATCCCAGGGGTGCTTAACAACTGAGTCATATTCCCAGTGCTTTTTATGTTTTATTTTGAGTCCAGGTCTCACTAAATTGCTGAGACTGGCTTTGAACTTGCTGTCCTCCTGCTTCAGCTTCCCAAGTTGCTGGGATTATAGGTGTACACCACTGTGCCCAACTACTGCATTGTTTCTTTAAGTAAAAAACATTTGTGTTCTTCTGTAAATTGAAAGCTAGCTGAAAAAAAGTTCAAACACTGCTAGCCCTGTGAGTGATGAATTGATTTATTAAATATTTATTCTGTATTTCAATGAGGGTAGTTAATATAGTATGGTTGATGCCATGACCCCTCCATTTCCATTCTATGTAGTTCACAGTATGTCTATGTAGTAGACATTATTTTCTGTAGCAGTGTCTGGTTGAGTTTAAATATGACTCCCAAGTTCTTAGTGCTCTTTCAGACAGCCAGTATAAGCTGAAATCCACTGCCATTTCTTTTCCATTTCTGTAAGTTGCATGTTACCATAATCACAAAACTGATTTGTTATATGTATTCTGGTATATCTCATAATTTATGAATTCCTGGTTTGTCTTAAAGGGGAATAAATATAAGCAATGCAAGAAGTTTCTGGTGGCACCTGAGCATTTTGGTAGCAAATGCTAGTAGGTTCATAACAGATACTTCTAGCACTTACAAATGTGCTAAATTTATTTTCACTTGAATTATAAATTTGAGAGGCTCTAAGACTAAGAGCAGATTAATGCTTTCCTTGATTAATCTGACAAAGATATTTCTGTTTATGTAGAAGTAGATTATAAAACATTTTGTGGTTATTAGATGCTTTTATTCTTCTGTCATGGCGGGGGATTTTCTATTTCCTCTCTCAAGTTTTTTTTTCATAGCAAGAACTTTAAGGTAATCCTGAGGTATCTTCTAGATTGGTTCTTTAAGGTTAGTGAGGATGGAGGGAATTTTCCAAAATGGTTATACTGCTTCAGAATTAACACTTTAATTGACTAGTGTTCACAGGAAATCTGTAATAGTCACATTTTTCTTTATATAAGTTCAAAGTCTGGAAGATAAAATGCAGGTTACGTTCCATTGTTAAATTAGTTTTCCCCCTAGTAGTTGAAAGTATTAATGCAAAAGTAAAACTTGTCAGTATTCATATTTTTGTGAAGTAAACAAGCAAAAGTAAAGTTTGTTGGTCTTCATATTTCGCAGTAGAATCTTAACTGCATATATATTTTGAAGCTTTACCATTTTTTCCTACATCAGTGGACATTTTTATATTACCAATTTTCCTCTCAAATAGGAAAGTAATTGACAGTAAGAATTTAACTTGTTCCTTGAGGTAAAGAGAGGTTTTTAACTGAGAAAGAAGTCAGGGTGGATTTTAGAATTAGAGATGCCAGATATCATAACTGCCATTTGTTGAGCACTTACCACAGCTAGGGACTCTGTGTTGATGTATATTCTTGTTAACCATCACAATTTTGTAAGGCATTGCCTACATTTTACAGATAAGGGAAGTGGGACTCTGAGAGTTTAAATAGTATTTCTATTCCCATAAAAACTAATATGATGCAGAGTCGAGATTGAAACACATGTACTGATTCTGCTTTGTCTTCCTTCCCTCCTTCCTTCCTTTCTACTGAGGATTGAATTTAGGGGTACTTTACCACTGAGCTATATCCCCAGTCCTCTTTTGGTTTTAATTTTGAGATAGGGTTTCATTAGGTTACTGAGGGTCTTGCTAAATTGTCTAGGCTGGCCTTGAAATTTTAATCCTCCTGCCTCAGCCTCCCAAATTGCTGGGATTACAGTTGTGTGTCACTGTACCCAGCTACTGCCTTTTTATATGTACTATTGTTTTCTTACTTAAAATCCTAGGAACTTCATTTTGTGGTATTTGGGACTGAACCCAGGGCCTCACACAAGCCAGGCAAGCACCAAACTACATCCCCAGACTTTTAAAATTTTATTTTGAAACAGGGTCTTGCTAAATTGCTCAGTCTGCTATTGAATTTGTGGTCTTTCTCCCTCAACCTCATGAGTAGTTAGAATTACAAGTGTTGGCCACTGCACCTGGCTACCCTGGGAACTTTAAATCAGCTGTTAAAGTCAAATGATGAGTTGTTACAAGAAAAAAACTAAAGCAAAACAAAACACCCAGTTCAGGCCACAAGCATGTCTGGGGAGAACTGCACATGTCCTTTGATTAGCTCCATTTCTGTAACTTTTAAATACAGGCCAAAGTGAAAATTAGAGTCTAGTACTAAAATTGAATTTTTGGCATATGAACATTGTTTGGTTTTATAAGAACAGGGGTGAAGTGAATTACTTTTGTATTCTAATATTTTTCTAATGTTATATATTTTTAGGGTTTTTGTTTTGTTTTGTTTTTGATCATGCTCATTCACAACTCTTGTGAGAAAGAACACATAGGGTGATTGTTATAAGAAATCTGTTTTTAGCCCAGCTCAGTAGCACATGCTACTTGGGAGGCTAAAGTGGGAGAATTGTAAATTCGAGGCCAGCATGGACTACTTAGTAAAACCCTGTCTCAAAATAAAAAGCTCTGGGGGTGTAGCTCAGTGGTAGAGTATCCTTGGGTTAAATCCCCAGTATGGAAGGGAGGGAGGGAGGGATCTGTTCTGGCAGACTTTAATATTCCCCATTTTTTATGTATTATATTTTATTGTTGGGGATCAAATCCTGGGCTTTGCACATGCTGGACAAATACTATACCACTGACCTACATCCCCAGCCCTTCAATTTATTTGTAAATATAATAACTTATTTTTTAAAATATTTTTTTTGTTATAGATGGACACAATACCTTTATTTTTAAGGGGTGCTGAAGATCACGCCTAGTGGCTTACTTGCTCATGACCAATGCTTTACCACTGAGCTACTACCCCAGCCTCTAAATATAATATTTATGAAAATAAATCATTGCCTGAATTTTGGTATTAAAAAGTATTAATAAGTTCCTGTATATTCAGTTATAATGTGAAGATTGGATTGAATCTCTTTCTGCCTGCTTTCCTCCCTCCGTCCCTGTCTATTTGTCCTTCTTTCCCTCCCTCCCTTCCTCTCTCCCTCCCTCTCTCTCCCTGTCCCTCCCACCCTTCTTCTCCTTTCTTTCTCTCTATCTTGAACCCAGGACCTTGCACACACTACATCTGCAGGCCCTTTTTTTATTTTGGCAGAGGGTGGGGGGAGGGGAGGTAAGGTCTTGCTAAATTACCAAGGCTGGTCTCAAATGACCTCAAACTATAATCTTCCTGCCACAGCGTCCTATGTGATGATATTCTCTCTTTTGGCACTTAGAAACAAAATTTTTGTTTTCTTTTTGGTGTATAAATTTGTTTTTTTCTTTTTCTTCTCACTTCAAGCTGCTTTTTTAAAATTAGAGAGCTTTTTGTGTTCCCTGACCCCCACTCCTAAAAAATGTTTAATATCCCACTAAGAATCTCTTGTTATCTTTCCATTGATATTTTTTGTTTTTCTGTTTTGGAAAGTACCCACATAATTTGTCCTAGTGTTTTCCTCCACTTAAGTATAGAGTTAATCTGTTTTTGAGTCTGTAGGAAGAGCTCTTTTGTTAATTTGCAGTTTAGGTAGACTGTGAGATCTAAATTAACAAATTGTGTGCAGTTCATATCGGTACAAGAGCTCATATGTGAACTTCTTATTTATCTATTTTTTAAAAAATTTTTTCCAAAGAGAAAGAAAAATCCATTTTATTTTAAAATTCATGATTATGGAATAGGAACATAATCTTGTAAAGATTTTTATTCTTTACCATGTGTGCTCTAGGTGTATTTAAAATTAATTTAAAATTAATTTAGGAATTGGTGTTAGAATATGTGACCCCAGTAAGAACCATTATTGTGTTTGCTCCATTCCTTTCTAATTTTGATTCTTTGTCATACAGTTAACCATTGTGAAGTGTACAGTTCAGTGATAGTGTATTCCCAAAGAAACTTCTCCAGTTTCAAAACTAGAACCTCAGAAAAATAATTGATTCACTCCTTCCCCTAACCTCTGGTAGCCACTAACTTGCTTTCTGTCTCTATGGATTTGCCTATTCTGGATCTATTGTAGTAAGGAACTATAATTGACTTTTCATGAATGGATTCATAGCATAAAGATTTTAAGGTTTGTCCAAGTATCGTGTATTAGTACTTTCTATATTCCATTTTGCATATTTGTTTATTCATTTATCCATTGGTGGACATTTAGCTTTTTTCCTTTCAGCTATGAGGATTTATATATAATGCTGCTATTAACGTTTTGGTACAAGTTTCTGTGTGGGCATGTTTTCATTTTTCTTGAGTGTAGTTCTAGGAATAGAATTGCTGATGTTTGTTTTTAATTGTTTCTCATTTCTTGCTCATTAATTTTCTTTTGATGCATAGTTTTTCTGTACGTTCTCATTTGATAATCCCAGCATCTGAAATCTTTGGGAGTATAAACGATTTTATGTCTCTCTTTCATTGAGGCTTGTGCTCATTTCTGTTTGCTGGTTTTTTTTTAAAAAAATATTTTTCTTAGATGTAGATGAATACAATACCTTTATTTTATTTATTTATTTTTATGTGGTGCCGAGGATTGAACCAGTGTCTCACATGTGAGACAAGTGCTCTACCACTGAGCCACAACCCTAGCCCCTGTTTGCTTTCTTTGATTGCAAGTTTATATTTTCTCTTACTCTCTTGAAATCTAAAGATCCTAAATTGGGAATTGTTTGCACCAGAAAAAATGTTTTGGTTTCTGCTAGGTGCCAGGATGTCCCACAGATTTACGAACCACTTTAGCTCCTTTCCAGGGTCTCCAACCTGTTGTGACAATCTGTGGTGCAGTGCCCCCAACTTGCTGCTGCCCACAACTTTCTAATTCATTTCAGACCTGATAATTGCCCCCATGGTAACCCTGTTTTTGCTTACTGCATCCTGTTCCTACTCCGAGATGTCAGTTCAGTTTGTTTGTTTGTGAGATTGCTAAGCATCTAGGAAATAGGAACTGTGTGTTAAATTGCTTTATCTAGGAGCTATTTATTTTGTGGTGAGAGGGCCCTTTTGACTTTGCTTACAGAGTAGAAGACATCTTCTAGATCATCCAGAGTTTCCTGTGGGCAAAACATGTGCATTTAGAAATCTGATCAGTTTTTCTTGGGAAATTTCATGAATTGGGAATATTTTAAAAGAACAATACGTTAAAACTCCACATCATGTATAACTGCAAGAATGGGATCCTAAATAGAATAAGTTATACTCCATGTATGTATAATATGTCAAAGTGCACTGTACTGTTATGTATATGTGAAAAGAACAAATAAAATAATTTTAAATGAAAAAAGAGCAATAATTATAACCTACCCCCATATTGAAGTGAAATAAAAAAATTGAACAAAAATGACCCTTGTTCAGACTTGACTAATGGGATACAAAGTTTGAAAAGTAGTCACACTGATGTCTATGGAGTACTTATATGTGCTGGTAGTATTCTAAGTATGCACATGTTTAATGCTCATATCCATACAATAGGTGTCACCATTATCCCCATTTTATTTTATTTTATTTTATTTTGCAGTGTTGGGCATTGAACCCGGGGCCTTGCACATGCTAGGCAAGCGTTCTACTATTGAGCCACATCCCCAGCCCTATCCCCATTTTATACACGAAGAAAAAGGCAAGGAAAAGCCAAATATACCTTTTTTTTAAGGTCACAAAGTTAGTACATGATGAAACTAGGATACAAATTCACGCAGTTTGGCCTCAGAACTTATGTAGTTAATACTATGCTTTACTCTAATAAATGAGAAAGTTTTGAAGTAGCAGTTATTGGTAGATTTAAATAGGTTATTCTAGGTGACTTTCTTGATTTTGAGAGGAGCAAAATACTAGTTGACTAATTTTAATAACTGGATATTTAATAGCCAAACATTTTGGTGTGGTTTTTTCATTGATGTCTCATTTATCAGCCATTTTAGGGAATATTGGCAATAATATAAAAAGAATTCTTGTTTTAAATTCTTTTTTTAGTTGTAGATGGACACTTCATTTTATATTTATTTTTATGTGGTGCTTAGGATTGAACCTAGTGCCTCACCCATGCTAAGCAAGCTCTGTACCACTAAGCTACAACCCCAGCTCATAAAAAGAATTCTTGGGGTAGGTGGGAGGGGAAGGACCATAGATTGTGAGACAGACATTAATACCCTATATACTTGTATGAAAAGAATTTTTTAGAAAAACATTTATGACTCAAAAAATTAATGAAAATAAATAAATAAATAAAAATTTAACAACAACAAAAAAGAATTCTTACAGAACTCAAATTTACCTTTTCACAGCCTAAAGGTATTTTGTTGTATCATATTTTTGAAAACCATTTTAACAGCTTTATCAAATTGTATTTTATGTATCATAAAATTCACTCATTTGAAGTATAGAACTTTATTTTTAGTAATTTAATTATGGGAACCACTACCATTGTAAATCAGGTTTAAAACCTGATTTTTATTAAAAATTTTAATTAAAATTTTATCCAAGTAAAATTCTTCTTGCCCATTTGCAGGAAATTCTATTCCCATCTCTAGCCCTAAGCAACCACTATATTTTGTCTCTTAAAAAATTGGTCTTCTCTGGGCATTTCATATAAATGGAATCATACAACATATACACTTTTTGTTCATGCCTTCCTTCGCTTAGTGTAATGTTAAGTGTTACTGGTTTTCTATTTTCAGAATCTTGTTTTATGAATCATCCTACTGATGATCAGTACTTTTCTTGAGGTATTTGGGATACAAAAGATAGCTAAATACTAGGTTTGAATTGAAGTCAAATGTATATTTCAAAAAAGGCAGACATAGTTCATAAGAAATATACCTTCACTATTAACATCTGTTACATATAATGATAAACATTTGGATAAAATTTTGGTAAAACTTCGTTCAATCATATGAATTATATTTTCCTTTAAAACTGGTGTTGGGTCTGGGGATAGAGCTCAGTGGTACAGTGCTTTCCTAGTGTGCATAAAGCACTGGGTTCAATCCCAGTATGGCAAAAACAAAAGCAAAAAAACTCATGAAGTTCTGTACTAAGAAGATTTAATAAAAGTCTTGCTCACATGGTGTATTTAGAAAAAACATTAAAATCTACTGTCTTGAAACTCATTTTTATTTAAATTTTATTGATGTTAAAGGTGCTTCACAGAATGATGATGGCTCCAGATCCAAGGATGAAACAAGGTGAGAGTGCACTGATTGCTTATGACAGAATGCAGAAAGAGGGACAATTAATGTAGATTTGTTAAAACTTCAGGTTCACACTGACATAAGAATGAATGTTAAAAAGAATTCAAGATTCACAGGTAAGAAAGGAAATATTTGTGAAATATTGAAGACTCATAGTTTATCTGATTGCAGCTATCTAGGGGGAGGCCAGAGATAAACAAATTGCTGATATTTCCTTTAGTTTGAAGAAAGTGTATTTATCGATACCTTCAAAAGGCAGGAGTTCTGAATCCCAGGGTTATCAGTGGGCTACTAGCCTTTTTTTTTCCATGCAAAGCTGGAGTAGGAATTCTGCACATGTGTGAAAGTCACCCCCAGCTGTGTTATCTTGTGGGCCTTCATTAGAAGGGGCAGAGATTTGTACCTTCTGTTTGCTGTTAGCGTAGGTTCAGTACTTTTTTGTGCCTGTCTGTAAGTTTGGGCCTATGATTTGTTGGAAGCCTTGGGACATGTTAATTGATTTAACAAACTTTGTTCATTAGTTATTCTGGAAACTGATAGTGGGAGATAAAATTAGGAAAGGAAATGACCCTGCTCCTAAAGCAATAAACAACATGTCTTAAATATGGTGTACAGTGATTTTAAATCCCTTTGGAGTCTTTGTTTTTCCAAAATTGATTAAGCAATGGGTGAGAAGAAGATAAAACAGAAATGGAATGGTAAGAATGGGAGAACCAGATAAGTAGCATCACAGATGGTAAGGGAAAATTATCTAGAACAAGGTGATGCTATTATGTGACAGCTACAGATAGGTGAAGCAAATAGAGCAAAATGTTGGATCTGGATTGATGGGTACATGGGAATTTGTTGCATTAGTCTTTCTACTATTGTGATATATGGAAAATTTCATAATAAGACATTTTTAAAAAGACAATTTACCAAGGTCTTTAGGAAAACCAAAGTTTATAGAGTAGTTACTAAATAGAAATCTCCTTCATAGATTCACTCCTGACAAAGAATCATGTCCTGTACTAATCTCAGTAGAGGTAAATTTAATTAAAATTTTTTTCCCCCCACTGTGCAGAGGAGCAAACCCAAAACCTTGCGAAATGTGAAAAGTTGCAATGGCCCCACCTGTCAGGCAGATGCGGCTGCACCTGTCCGAGCAGCGCTGTCCGCGTGGCCCTGTCCCCATCAGCTCGCCTAGGTACGCAGCAGGCCGATGCTGGGTTTGCCCTGCAATCCCACCCTTGCCTGGGCTGCCGACCCACGGCCCAACCTCATGGGGCTCCCTCCCTGGCAGTTGGGCACAGGACACGCCTGCCGGGAAGGTGAGGGGGTGGGGTGACTGCTCCTCCACCCCTTCCCTTTAGCTAGCCTGCCATTGGTCTGTTCGATGGCCTGTCGTCACCAGTCATTGACTGATCCCTATTCTGCCAAAATTCAAATTCAAGAGTTGACCCTATCATCATTTTGCCTGTGAAGTTCCAGAGCGTAAAAGACACTCCCTGGCTATATGTTTCTCTCTCTCTCTCTCTCTCTCTCTCTCTCTCTCTCTCTCTTTCTCTCTCTCTCTCTCTCTAGAGCAGACACTGGTCGTCTGCCTAATAAAGAATCTCTTGTGTGAGTTCTGGTGTGTGCAGTGGTTTTTCAGGGCACATTTTTTCACCCTTCACCTTGCACATATGATAGACAGGCACTGTGCCACTGAGCCATATCCCCAGCCAAGAAGAAGAATATTCAGGAATAGTAACTTCTTGCTGGAAAAAGCGATAGAAAATGCTTTTTAAATTTTGTAAATAGCCAGGTGTAGTATAATCTCAGTAGCTTGGGAGGCTAGGGTAGGAGGGTTGCAAGTTCAAACCCAGCCTCTGCAACTTAGTGAGGGCTTAATCAACCCTGTCTCAAAATAGAACATAAAAAAGGCTGGGGATGTGGCTCAGTGGTTGATTACCTCTGGGTTCAGTCCCTGGTGCCAAAATTAAAAAAAAACAGTAAAATTACATAAATATATCTGTAGATTACAAGAAAACTTTTTTGGGAGGTGAGGGAGGAAGTACTGGGAATTGAAACCAAGACCTTACACAGGGTCTACCTCTGAGCTACATCCCCATCCTTTTTTAAATTTTGTTTTGAGACAGTGTCTTGCTAGGTTCCTAGGCTGGCCTTCAATTTGAGATCCTCCTGCTTCAGCCTCCTAAGTACCTGTGTCAAGAGGCACAGGAAAAAGAAAGCTAAAATTGCCTAGGAGGATAGCAGGCAGTTCTTTTCCTAGGAGGAAGAGAAGCCTTTGAATTAGAGAGTATTTTAGATTTGTGTTTAGTTGATAATTTGATACCAAGGAATGGGAGTGAGAAAAAAAACTAGAAATTCTGATTTGGGAAACGTTCTCATAGATAATCTTTGAAATCATGAAATTTGAGATCCTAGGGGGAATTCTGGAGAAGAAAAAAGGAGGGCAAGAACAGAACCATAGTGATCTATATTTAGTGATGGGAAGAAGAAGACAAATTGAAGATGGGATGGTTAGAAGTGGGGAGTATAAGGTTACAAACAACAGAAGTTAAAAGAAAATTTTTTTTTAAAAGATGGGGTATTGGGGCTGGGAATGTGGCTCAGTGGTAGAGTGCTTGCCTGGCACCCATGCGGCACTGGGTTCAATTCTCAGCACCTCATAAAAATGAATAAATAAAGGTATTGTGTCCATCTACAACTAAAAAAAAAATTGAAAAAAAAAAAAAAGATGGGATATTAACACTTAAAACCTGCAGAAGAGAATGTGGTTTTAGATGAATAAGCTAGGAAAAACAGGCTGTTTGAAAAAAGTCAGGTTAATGCCTTAGATTATTGCAAAACCATGTAGATTCCAAGCTGATTTTTAAATTGTTTTCAAGAAATTAAATTATAAAAACTGTAGAAGAAAATTCATCAACATTAACTCATTGTTGAATAAATTTAATTACATAGAAATATAAAACTCATATATTTAAAAAATAGAATAAAAAGAGCTATTTAACCAACATGATAGATGAGTATTCTCAGCTCTTACAAAATAAGGAAAATTATTCTCTATAGAAAAATGTACAAAAAGTATAAATACTATTCATGGAAGAAGAAACTCGAATGGTCTGTAATTACACGAAATATTGTTCAACATCATTAAAGAAGATAACATTTTTCTTTACCAAACTGGCAGAGATTTTAAAACTTTATGATAAAATGGGTATTTTCATATGCAGTTGATGGGAGAACAGCTATCACCTTCAGAAATACTTTTTAAGCCATTTAGCAATTAATATATCAACCTTCAAAATGTTTGTATACTTTGACCCACCTATTTTATTCTGATAATCCATCCAAAGAAAACAAAAAAGACCAATGAAAATGATTGAATTATGACATATTCTGTAGCATTCAAAATATTTTTTTAGGTGCTGGGACTGTGACCCAGTGGTAGAATGCTTGCTAGCAACTGAGGCACTGGGTTTGATCCCCAGCACCACATTAAAAAAACCAAAAAACAAAATATTTCTTTTAATAATTTTGAGGGAAATGCCTACTATGAGTATTGTGCTTTGAATACCAAAAACCAACATAGAATATGAAACTATTGTTCATTTTTTATTCTACTCTTTTCTAATATAAAAAGAACTTGGAAGAAATAACTCCTGTATCTTTGTGGCTATTATTTTCTGGATGTGGAATTGCAGGTAATTCTTATTTTTATTTTATAATTAGTTACTTTCTCACTTTGAAACTGAATGCAGGGTGCACACCTGTAACCCCAGCAACTTGGGGAGGATCAAAAATTGGAGGCTACGGGCTAGGGTTGTGGCTTAGTGGTAGAGTGCTTGCCTGGCATGTGTGAGGCCCTGGGTTTAATCCTCAGCACTGTAGATATATACATAGATAGATAGATACATCGATAGATAAAATAAAGGTCCATTGACAACTAAAACAATATTTTTAAAAAATTGGAGGGCAGCCTCGGCAACTTAGAAAGACCCTGTCTCCAAAAGAAAAAAAAAAAAAAAAGACTGGGAATGTAGCTAGTAATACAGCACCCTTGGGTTCAATCCCTAATGTGTATGTGGGGCATGTCTGGACGAAAAACTAAAATACAGGGCTTGGGGTATAGTATAGCACAGTGACAGAGCACTTGACAAGCATGCTTGAGGCCCTGCACTCATCCCCAGCACTGCAAGAAAAAAAAAATGCATTAATTGCATAAATACAAAAAATAAAATGAAGGAAAGGAACATGAGAAAACAACTTGAGGAGCAGGTAGGATTAAGAAAGCATTTTAGCCGGGCATAGTGGCGCATGCCTGTAATCCCAGCACTTGGGAGGCTGAGGCAGGAGGATCGTGAGTTCAAAGCCAGCCTCAGCAAATTAGCGAGGCCCTAAGCAACTCAGTGAGACCCTGTCTCTAAATAAAATACAAAATAGGGCTGGGGATGTGGCTCAGTGGTGGAGTGCCCCTGGGTTCAATCCCCAGTACCAAAAAAAAAAAAAAGAAAAAAGAAAGTATTTTAGGTTGAGGGCTTGATTTTATTTATGGACTGAGGAAGGATCTAGAAGGAATATGATGAAAATATAAGAAAAGATTAAGTGATTTGGGAAGTTCCTGCAGAATATAGGCTATAATCAAGGCCCACATAGACAAATTAATTAGCCTGAGGAAATAATGATGAGGGAGTTTTTTCAGACATGGGAAATAGATGAGGATAGTCATTGTCACAGAAAAAAAAAATTAAATTTTTTTTAGTTATAGATGGACCCAATACCTTTATTTTATATATTTATTTTTATATGGTGCTGAGGATCAAACCCAGTGTCTCACACGTGCCAGGGAAGTGCTCTACCACTGAGCTACAACTCAGCCCCAGAAAATTTTTAAGATAAGAAAGAGTGTTGAGGGATAGCAGATAAAGGAGAAGTCAGGGTCTTCAGATTGAGATAGATGTTTGAGGAGATGGATGGAGAAGATTTGCAGTAGGCACTGGAATGTGGCCAGGATGGATTAAAAATGCAGAAAATGATTGATTTCCAAGCATTGTGGGTAGTCCAAGAGAAGTAGTTGAATTATGTCAAATGTAGCCCATGTTTCCCTTGGTTACCTTGATATAATCAGGCTTTGGGAAGTTGAATGCTGCACAATTAAAAAGAGACTGAAGAAATACAATTTCAATTTTTTCTTTTATCTTAGTCTGTCTGATCATAGAGGACTTAACAAGAGCTCTTTATCTTACTAAATTATTATTACTTTTAAAATTACTGCTCATTTTAACACCAGTACATAAATCCCATTGATGCCCTATATTCATGTGTGATTCCATTACTGGTGTGATTCAGCACCATGTACAGCTAGAGGAATGAGAAATTATGCTCCATTTATGTACTGTGTGTCAAAATGCATTCTACTGTTATGTATGACCAATTAGAACAAATAAAAAAATTTCAAAAAAATAAATTCCATTGAACTGTACTATTACTATGAGGTGGCCGTAATCATCTGTTGTTTCTAATTCTCTAGTTTCCAGGAGACTTGTTTTGATTTCTTCTTTTTAACAAACGGAGGGGAATGATCTTTTTGAATCCTGTGAGTCATTGGCAATGAAAAACTTTAGAATCTTTTCTTAATGGATTCGGTGGAGCCCATTATCAGGACCTTTTGTAGAACAGTCTGCCCCTTTGATGTATTTCTTTACCTGCTTTATTTACTGTACTAAAATGCACTTGATTTCTTAACTGGAACATACTCCAACCTTATTTATTGACCCCATAGAACAGTAGTGAAAAAAGTAGATGAAGAATTACTTCTAATAATTAAGTAGTAATTGGAAGCAGAGGGAAGGGGAGGCAGTTGGGTGAAAGAATTAAAGGTGGAGGGAAAGTAGCCTATGATGAAGCCCAGTTTGATTTGAAGGGAGCCGATGGACTGTGAAGATAGAGGGAGCCTAAAGTCATGATGACTGAATAAAAGATACAGTTAAGAGTCAGGCAGAAAGAAGAGAAAGTAGTAGTTAGAGGGATTTTAGCCTTCAAAATCTAGAAAGAGGAGCAATTCTGAGTATTAAGGAATTTTAAGGATCATACGCCTGAGAAACTTGAGACCACGATATTAGAGGCATGAATAGTGTGGGTGTTAAAATCCTCTACTTTCTATCTCCAGCAACAAAATATAGCACATTTTGAATCCTTTTTCTGCTGCATCTTTGTCAAAGGAGATTTACCTCATGTCTTAAATGTACCTCCTCCATCTATCCTGACGATTTGTCTGGAACTAGATATGCAATTTAGTTTGAATTTTCTAGCTGAAAGGTTTTTAGGAATCATATGGTCAAAATAATAAATTTTGGTATGCAGAGAGATTAAATAACTTTTCTTTGCTCACATAACTTTTTAATAGCAGAGACAGCTGGAAACTTCAGTTTTCCTCTTTTGGTCCACTGTATTGGTTGTTGATTGTCTTTTTAAAAACATCAAGGACCATTTTTTTCAAACTAATTAATCTCTTAAAATAGTTCATCTTAGAGGGGTATGTGACTCAAGATGGATTTAAAACCTTACATAGAGGAAGAAGAAAGAGGATCAAAGCTGACTCATCTGCATTTAGGCCATATTCTGGATAGGTTGACCTTCCTACTTATAGTCAACACTAATCAGGTTCTGACTACCAGTTACTGAGGTGTTTCCTTTAATTAAAAGAAGAATTTGAGGAACCCCCAAAGCAGTGCTCATCATCATACTTTATTTTCTACACATAACATTTATTGATTTTGTTACTAGTTTTGATGTGGTAGGCCTAAAATGAATTCCCAATTTGTGTATTTCTAGCAAACTCCTACGTAATGCTTGTGCTTTTGGTTCAAAGACCAAAGTATAAAGCCCGTAAAGATCATCTGGGGAACATAGGTTGAAAACAATTTATTGAATATGGTAACTGTGTGGAGAGATGGATATGTTAATTAAATTAACTTGATTCTACAATCAGTTCTAATTATTTCATTATATATGTATATATCCAAATTATCATGTTAGCTGGTCGTGGTGGCGCATGCCTGTAATCCCAGCACTTGGGAGGCTGAGGCAGGAGGACTTCATGTTCAAGGCCAGTCTGGGCAACTTAGACTCTCAAAATAAAAAAAAAAATTTGAAAGGACTGGGGATATAGCTCAGTGTAGAGCACTTTGCCTAGCAAGTGCAAGGCTTTGGGTTCAGTACTGCAAAACAAAAAATAATGTTTATAACTTAAATATATATACTTTTATTATTAAAAATAAATAAAAGCATTGTGATACATGTATTACGGGGGGGAAAAGAGTTTAATACATGCTACTGCCTCATTCTTGAATCAATTAGATTTTATTTTATTCAAGTTTTTTTGCAGGTCCAGGAGTAAAAGTTTATACCATGTAGCAGTTTTTAGGTAATAGAATCAGAACTTAGCAGAGGCATTTCCTAACTGGCATTCATGTTCTTGTTTCTAAACAGCAGTAATAATTTTCAATCTAACATTTCCTGTTATTGTCTTTACTTTCTTCCTTTCTTTCCATCCTTAAATTGATATCATATCTTTGAAGGAATGATGGCTCTCTTATTAAAAGGTCTGTGGGCACTTGAAGGCAATGCCCAGTCCCAGGGAAGTAAGTACTTTTTCCTCCTGACATGGGGCAGTCTTTCCTCAAACTTAGATTAATATCGATAGCTAGTAAAAACCAAGAAAAACAATGGTGAAGTTTTCTCTTCTTGTGATAAAGTGATGTATTTAGGCATTGGAATTTTGAAGACTTGATTTTGTTCCTGCTTATAGAGGGCCTACTGAAGGCTTATTTGAAATGTGAACCAGAATACTGGATAGTTTTGAATGGTCTCAGGTATTTCTGTGCCTTTGGATAGCCTCTCACTCTATGAGTGGATCAGCTCTGGGAATTACATAAAACTTTACCCAAGGGATCTTTATGTATTTAAATGATAAGGCTAACCTAAAATTAGGAAACTTTTCTCCAATTTTTAAACTTTAAATTTTGTTCTTTTGTTGTTTTTTTCTTAAATTCAAGGAGCATTTGTTCTTTTTACCCTCTCCTCCTTTCCTTCTTTACCCTCCTTACCCAGAGTGAACACAAGTGGATCAGATGACCTTGAGGATGCAGGGTCTGGTGAAAATAGAAGGGTCAATGGGAATTCTCCATCACTCTCAAATGGTGGTTTTAAACCTTCTAGACCACCAAGACCTTCACGACCACCTCCACCCACTCCACATAGACCAGGTGTGTATTCCAGCTCTCAATACTTTTTTGTAAATTATGTTCTAATTGGGAGTTCATTCTCAGATAAATTTAGAAGATTCCTTAGGTCACTTTTCTGTCTACATTTTTACATTTATGATTTTGGCCAAGAGTGATCTTCTTATATGCAAACAAGAAGTACCTTTTCCTTAAGTTTTTCTTCCAGGAGTGATGTTACTGAGTGCTGTATAGAGAATGAAAATCGTTTGTGCATGGTATAAAGTATGGACAGTACAGACAAGGTTGAATTTTTGTACCTCTGTGACTAAATGTATGTTTAAAAAAAAAAAAAAATCTACTGGTATTGGGGCTTGAACCAAGGGCCCTTTATCACTGGGCTATATACCCAGCCTTTTTATTTTTTATTTTAGGAGGGCCTTGGTAAGTTACCCAGGCCGGCCTCAAACTTGCAATCCTTCTGCCTAAACCTCCTCTGAGTAAATGGGATTATAGGTTTGTGCCAGCATGCCTGGCTGTAACCTTGTTTTACAGTCAAGGATCTGGTTACTTTACTCTTTTATCCTTTAATAGGACAATTTATAAATGGCAAGTAATCTAACAAAGGTAAATGATAATCAGATTTTAAGGTGAAAATACAATAAATGAACATATTTCATATAGTTAACAATATAAACATCTATAGGTATAATATCCAGTTTTCTGATTAATTAGAATAAATCTTTAATGTTGTTTTTAATTATTTCCCTTTGCTACAGTGTGGGTAGGGAACGCAAAGTAACAAACCAAATAATTTTAGAGAAGTAAATTTCTTGTCCACAAATCATTTCATTAAATGAGTTTGTGTTCAATTATACATCATCTCCTTCTTCATAGATAATTGTGTTAACAATATAATCCAGGTCTTTAAAAGTGATATGCCTTTGTCGTAATATTGATAATTTTCTCCAGAAATTGCTTTGTCAACAAATATTTCCTGAAGATGTAATAAGTGCTCAGAAATATTTGTAAACCAGGTGCAGTGGCACATTCCTGTAATCCCAACCACTTGGGCGTCTGAGGGGGATTGTGAGTTCAAAGCCTTAGCAATTTAGTGAGGCCCTTGTCAACTTGGTGAGACCCTGTCTCAAAATAAAAAATACAAAGGACTCGGGGTGTAGCTCAGTGGTAAAGTGCCCTGGGTTCAATCCCTAGTATCCTCCATCCCCCAAAAAATTTTTTTAAGAATATTATTGCTCATCAGTCAGATCATTCATATTGCAGCTAACATAAAAAGTTAGTCTCTTATCTGTAATGGTACCACAAAAAAGACAATTTTAAGGATTTAGAAAATTACTAAATGAACTTACAATACCAGGGAATATTAATGCTTTTTTAGAAGATTCTATTGAATGGGTAGAGCACTTGCCTACTATATGCAAGGCCCCAGGTTTGATCACCAGCACCATAAAAAATAAACTGGGTGCATTGGTGACATACTTGAATGTCAGCTACTCAGAAGGCTGAACCAGGAGATTCACAAGTTCAAGGCCAGCCTGGGCAACTTAGCAAGATCTGTCTCAAAATACAAAGAGAAGGCTGGGGATGTAGCTCAGTGATAGAGCACTCCTAGGTCCAATCGTCCTGAAGTCATAATCTATATGCCTTGTAATTCATAATGAGACGGGTTTATGGGAGTTAAGAAGTTGTGATCAAGCCTTTTAAGAGGAACAGTGTCTAGTTCCCATTTATTTTTAAGTAATTTTCACCTGTGTATCTGCATCTTAATATTTTGTCAACTACCTTTTTATTTTTTAAAATAAAATTTATCCTGATTTTATGTTCAGAGTAAAGTATTCCTTTCCTATTTTCCCTAAATCTGTAGCATCTGCCAGTGGTTCACCATCTGCCACTTCTGAAAGTGATGGATCTAGTACAGGTTCTTTGCCACCAACAAATACGAACACATCTGAAGGAGCAACATCTGGATTAATAATTCCTCTTACTATATCTGGAGGCTCAGGCCCTAGGCCATTGAATCCTGTAACTCAAGCTCCCCTTCCACCTGGGTAAGTAACTTTTTCTGGTTAACATTTATTTTTTTAGGCTTCTGCATGTACTTATAAATAAGGAAAATAATGCTTCCTTCTTTCAGTAGCTATCTTTAATTTTGGTGGAGTCTGGAATTAAAGAAAGTTCATCACTTTGGAAATTTGCCTCTCATGTCCAGGGCCAAGTAGATTTTTTTTTTTTTTTTTAATTGAAGGACCCTGAAAGGTTTTATAACATTAATCAACATTCTTTTCCACTCATGGCCTGAGTATAACCTGATCAGATTGAGAGTGACTTTGGTCCCTAAATAGTCTGATTTCCAGCTTCTTGAGAAAGACAAGTCCTCTCCTAGAGCAGACACTTATATAGAATAAATCTGATCGATTATGTGCCACCCTCACAAGATGACATTTCTTGACCTTATTCTATTTCTATCATATTTCTTTATCAATTAGCATGCTTATTTTCCTCAGTTCTATAATATGGTCATTTAAGGGCAAAAGGCAGTGACAGCACTGAAAAGCCAGACTACTCAAACAAGTGCCCTACCTACCTGCCTTTTTAATTTTGTGTTTAAGTTGGGAGCAAAGAGTGGACCAGCATGGGCGAGTTTATTATGTAGATCATGTTGAAAAAAGAACAACGTGGGACAGACCTGAGCCTCTACCTCCTGGGTAAGTATGCTTATTTAGAAATATTATAAATACAGATATATCTGTATACCATAAATTTCCTCTGTCAGTACTGTCCTCTTTGTTTTGTGGTAGGTGCTAACTAGAAAGAAGAAAACTAGAGAATTGATTCAGAGAATTATTTTTATTTTCACTCATTTTGCACCTAAAGATTTCATAGTTCTTGTTCTTCAGATTTTCCTGTCTGTACTGTTTACCTGCTGGCTCAGAGCCACAAAGCTTTAGGATTAGTTTTTTCAAGAGTAATTATTTATATTGAATAAAATTATAGCACTCATGTATTAAGATAAAGTCCTTATTATATAAACATTTGACAGTAATTACTGTAAAATAGTTGAATGTTCAGGATACATTAATACACAATGTTAAGCACTTCACATTTAAATTATATATAACTGAAAGAAAATATTTTTTAATCCCGAGAAAAGTCTGTACCGAATGTGAAAAAATATTTAATCTGGCTAGCAATCTTAAAGATATGCACACCTAGCCGGGTGCGGTGGCGCACGCCTGTAATCCCAGCGCTTGGGAGGCTGAGGCAGGAGGATCGCGAGTTCAAAACCAGCCTCAGCAACTTAGCGAGGCCTTTAGCAACTCAGTGAGACCCTGTCTCTAAATAAAATACAAAATAGGGCTGGGGATGTGGCTCAGTGCTGGGGTGCCCCTGAGTTCAATCCCCAGTATCAAAAAAAAAAAAAAGTCAGAAAAGCAAAAAAAAAAAAAAAAAAAAAAAAAGATATGCACACCTAAAAGGTACTGTTTTGTTTAATAAATTAGAGATAAAGTCAAGTGTTAGGAATTTTACCTCATAACATGCTGGAATAGTGTAAATTTCTTATAGGAAGCTCTCCATAATAATATAACCTTAGTAATTTTCCCTAGGAAATTTATCATAGAGAAATAATTCAAAAGAAGAAAAAATTTTGCTGTATCAAGGGTATTTATTATCTTATTATTTATAATATCAGAATATTGAAAAACAACCCTAAACAGGTAGGTAGAAATCAAGTTACTCTGTCAATGTTTACTTAATTTAATATAAATAAATTAAAAACTAGTTGTATTCTTATGTATAAATGCTTTTTGATGTCTTTGAAAAGCTGTATAAAAAATTTATGTCCCTTTTGTGGCTGCAACAGTAAAAATTCCCTAGGGAGAAACTGAACTTTTTTTAAGGACTCTTTGAGACTTACTCACTGAATATGCCTTGCATTTTAAAGACTTGAGGAATGCAGTGGCTAGGGTTGTAGCTCAGTGATAGAGCGCTTACCTAGCACACTGGTTTCAATCCTTAGCACCACATATAAACAAACAAACAAACAAACAACCAAATAAATAAAAGAAAGGTATTTTGTCCATCTACAACTAAAAAATTTTTTTTTAAAAAAATCTTGGCATCTCAAGAACTTTTAAGATATAAACCTTTAGAAGCATTCCTTTTAAGTTCATTTATAAGCTACTTTAAAATATATAAAAATTCAGGAAAATCAGTATTTTCTCAAGGTAAAATCTGATCTGTTTTACAAGAATTTGCTGAAATTTGCTTTGTTCTGATTTAGCTGGGAACGGCGGGTTGACAATATGGGACGTATTTATTATGTTGACCATTTCACAAGAACAACGACATGGCAGAGGCCAACACTGGAATCTGTTCGGAACTATGAACAGTGGCAGCTACAACGTAGTCAACTTCAAGGAGCAATGCAGCAGTTTAACCAGAGATTCATTTATGGAGTAAGTGGCCTATTGATTTGTTGATTACTTTGACTGATAAAAGTATTACATTTTTAAACCTTTGCTGTTTATCATTTAAGCACTTATAAAAAAAGGTACAAATAGAAGGGCAACCCAGTTGTTGCTCTTAATAGGTATTATTTTAAGACCTTTTCTAGAGTATTCTGTTTATGTGATCTATTCTTTCCTTTTTGTAATTTCCTGAATTTCATCCCCCTTCTGTTTGTTAATGTCAAGAATAAACAAAAAAGAAGTTAAAACCACTTAAAATTCATGAACAAAAGAGTGGTAAAAATAAAACTTAGTTTGAAAAGAATTAAAAGAATTAAATATAAGGAAATTTATATTTATAAATTTATATTTCTCTTTAGAGTAATAGTATAGCAGTAGCAATAAGTACAACAAAATAGTGTTTTCTTTGCTGCTTATTTAATAATCTCTCAAATAATAAAACATCACATCTTTTCTCTGAGGAAAGGAAAATAATCAGATGACAACTTTGATTCTCAGCCATCTATGATGGTGCATGCCTCTTATCCCAGCTCTTGGGGAGACTGAGGCAAAAAAATCACAAGTTTGAGGACAGCCTGGACAACTTAGTGAGATTTGTCTCAAAATAAAACAAAAAGGGTTGGATGTAGCTTAGTGGTAGAATGTTTGCCTAGCATGTGCAAGGCCCTGGCATTCAATCCCCAGTACCACTAAAAAAATAAAAGGAAAAATAAAGAGGAATTTGATTCTCTTTGCCAAAGAAGATGAATTTGTTTGAATAATATATAAAACTTAAACAGAAGAAAGTCCACTCTGTAAGACTGCAAGGCAAGGTGACTCAGTTGCCATCACCTCCCCTGCCATTGCTGTCATCCCTGTTAGATCCATCAGAGTAAAACAACACTTCAAACATTTCTCAATGGCTTTAACTTCTTTCCTTTTCTCCACATTCCTGCCTATTTCTTGGACCTCATCATCATAGACAAATTCACCTTTATCAGTAGCCTTTCCTTCACACCCCAGTTAAGACTAAAACACTTTTCTTTTCAATACCCATTTTATCTGTCACTTCCAATAGACAGATGTCACAGTATTCCCCTTACTGGTGGTTTTAGAGGTGAAATTAATTTGTCTCTTGTCTATCTTACTCTTCATTTTTTTCTATGCTATTTTACATCTTCCTTTCTTTCTAAATTATAATCACCTTTGGTATACCTGGCCACATTTCTTCTAGGTTTGAATGCCTAGTTTGCCTGCCTTCTTTAAAACTAGTTTCCACATGGGTGTCCAGTGGAAAGAGCATGGGCTTTGGAGTCACACACATCTGGGTTCGAATCCTGATTCCAAGTTACTTTCTCTATATGACTTTGAGTAAGTTACTTAACCTCATCAAGACTCACTTACTTTATATATAAAATAGATACATATTTAATTGCTTCAAAGATTTTTTTTGTTTTTGGTTTAGTTTGGGTTTTTTGAGGATTCCATAAAATAAAGTTCCTAATGAGTTTAACACATTACTAGATGCCTAGAAATTTTAGTTCCCATCTCTTCTCTCCTACCTATTCACAACTGTAAACGTGCCCTTTCTCTCATTTTGGCAGTACATAATCTTTCAAAACGTTGTGGGGGTTTTTTTGTTTGTTTGTTTTTGTTTTTTTGTATCAGGGATGAAACCCATGGGCGCTTAACTACTGAAGTCACATCCCCTCCCCTTTTTATTCTATTTTTTAAATTTTGAAACAGGACCTCTCTAAGTTGCTGAGGGTTAGCCTTGAAATTTTGATCTTCCTGCCCCAGCCTCCCAAATCACTGGGATTACAGGTGTGCACCACCATGCCCAACCTGCTCTAAACAATCTTTTTAAAGACAGATTTAACAGATTCTGGAGCACCTACTGTGTATATTGACTTATTGTAAACTTGACCAATTTACTATTCACAATCATTGGAACTTTTTTTTGTTTGTTAGGGTACTGGGGATTGAATCCAGGGTTGCTTTGTCACTTAGCTACATCCCCAGTCCTTTCTATTTTTTATATTTGAGCCAGGGTCCCAGAGTTGCTGAGGGCCTCTTTGAGTTACTGAGGCCAGCTTCAAACTTGTGATCCTTCTGCCTTAGCCTCCCAAGTCACTGGGATTACAGGCATTTGCCACTATGCCTGGATTGAAGCTTTTTTTGAATTATAATTTACACTTCGTCACCTCTGTTCTTCTCCCTCCCCTTAATCCAAAACAATCTGATCAATTTTCTGAAATTCTTATTTGTTTTTATAGAATGTTTCTAAATCACATACAATTTAAACAATTTATTTTACCTTAAAGTAAGCAAAGATGTAAATTGAAAGAATTTAACATTCTCAATATCATCTACTTAAAATGTGGAGAATAGGGGGCTGTTGCTGAGAAATAATCTGTTTATTGGGCGAATTATGTGGTCTTTGTTCACCACTATTCTGATCATAAGTAAAAGGCAGTAGATTCTCATACACCTAGCATTTTAAAGCTCAGAATTGATGTGACTGATGATGAACCATTGTGTAATGATTTTTCCTGGCTCACGTATTCACGGTGCATGTTTCCAGTTGATCTGTCCAAGGAAAGCCTGTGGGGTAGACTCGCATTTTATAGAATTATTGGAACAATTATAATTCTATAATTATAGAATTATTTATCATACGGCAAACTTTTCAGACCCAGTCTATAACATGGCCTTCCTATTCTCAATCCTTTTCTTAACTGCATCTATAAAGAGTAACAAGGTATGTTCTTGACATCTCTGTCTGCCAAGAGCTGTTAAGTCAGAAATGAAATATCTTTCATATTCTTTAAATTCAATTATTAATTAACCTAGTTTCTATAATGGGTCAGTGACCTGACCTAAAGAGAATAAATAAAACTGAGGTCTCTAGATTGAGATTTGAGGCCCAAGCCAACTAAATGTAGTGTTAGATCTTTGAATGGATCCTAGTTGTAACACGTAAGCAACTAGGCATTTAATTTTGTATTAAGTATTAGATAATTAAAAATTTAACATTGATTTTTTGCTTGGTGTAATAACAATCTTGAGATTACATTAGAAAATATCAGGAGGCAAGAATGGAGGAAGAATAGATTGCATTGAGGGAAGTGTGAGGGTCGGGGTGGGGGGGGTAAGAGTAATAACAAAATGAGACGGACATCATTGCCCTGTGTACATGTATGAATGCACAGATGGTGTGACTCTACTTTGTGTACAACCAGAGAAACAACAGCTGTACTCTATTTGTGTACAATGAATCAAAATAAATAAATTAAAAAAAATTTTTTTTTAAATCCACAAATTTTAAAGAGGCATAATAAAGTATGTAGGTTGAAATGATGTCTGATTTTTGCTTCAAAGTATAAGAACAAAAGATTTAAAAAGAAGCATGGCAAAGTCTTGTTAACTCGAATCTAGGTGCTGGGTATAAGGAGTTCATTGTCGTCATACCTTTTTTTTCATAGTAAAATTATTTTAAAAGCAGTTAGAATTTATTATTTATTTACTTGTCTTATTCTACTAAAGAAGAAAGAACATAACCAAGTCTTAGTGAATCACCACAAAATTATTGCTTCTCTATTATACATTAAAATTAAAACAACTTCTCTTTTTCCCAAAGGTTGACTCCTTTGAAGTCATTTTATCTAGTTAAGCTGTACTCTTCACCAGTGTGATAATTGCAAACAAAATTTTAAGAAGTCTTCCATACATTTAGTTCTAAGCTCATTAGCACCTTTCAGTTGGAATTCTTTCCTTTCACTTATCTGATAGCCTGGTCTTTCTGCTTCCTCAACTTTCTTTTCAAAATTCATTGTATGTCCCGTATTCTTTATGTGATATTCTGGTTTTGAGTACATATACAAGATTTTTCTCAGCCATCTGATGACTCTCAGTATTGGTATTATACTAACTTTTGGGGATTTATATATATAGAAATATTTATAAAACACATATTTTATATTATTGATACAGTAAAACTTGTAGCAAAAAATAAAACTGGTTATACTGGGGGTGAGAATTATGTAATTGTATTTCAGTTTCAAATAATTTTAAATGTTAGATAATGTTTGCAAAGTTTTGTGGGTTTTTTTGCATCACCAAAATAAAGTATGTTGATACTTATAAAAAACTGTATCACACTTCTCTATAGTATGAACTCTGTAAGAGTTTTATGTTGCACATGACCAAGGAAGGCATATTAGAACTCAATGAAAAGAACTCAAATTTGCTCTGAAATGACCTGTTTAATATGTTGATTATTTCATCATTTTTTGGTTCTTTGTAGAATCAAGATTTGTTTGCTCCATCCCAAAATAAAGAATTTGATCCCCTGGGTCCTTTGCCACCTGGATGGGGTAAGTCACATGAACTTTTTCATTGAATTTTATCATTTCAAAAAATCAGGTATTTATAGATGATATTCTGTTCCTATTTGAGTATATACCTGGGAGGCTTTTGGGGTATATCTGTTTAATTGACAGTGCCAAATAGGCATTAAATTTTATTCAGGTAGTAATTTGACTTTTTCATTATAAGAAAATTTTATTGGAATTTAGAATTATTTTGCTCTTCTAACGTTTAAAAATATTGATCACTTAGCAATGAAAAGGGAATGGAAGCCCGGAGTGGTGGCCCATGCCTGTAATCCCAGCAGCTAGGGAGGCTGAGGCAAGAGCATCAGGAGTTCAAAGCCTCAGCAAGGGCAAGGCGCTAAGCAACTCAGTGAGACCCTGTCTCTAAATAAAATATAAAATACGGCTGGGGATGTGGCTCAGTGGTTGAGTGCCACTGAGTTCAATCCCTGGTTCCAAAAAAAACACAACAAACAAAAAAAGGGAATGGAGTATTGATGACAGCAGTCTGGATGGATCACACAGGCATCATGCTTAGCAAAGAAAGTCAGTATTCATAAGATTATATGCTTTTATTATCTGGTTTCTGTTATTATAATCAAATATGTGAGGGTAGATAAAGAAAAAAGTTTTTGTTTAGTTCAGAGTTCTGGAAGTTCAAGGGCATGGCATAGTCTTCTGCTTGGCTCTGGTGAAGACTTCAAGTCAGATAGCATAACAATGGTGGGAGGTTATGTGAGAGAGAGTGATTATGTGGTAAGATTGGAAATTAGAGTGAGACTTTAAATCCTTTCCAAAGGCACACTTCCAGTGACCTTATGATTTCCCACTAGTCTCCACCTCTTAAAGGTTCACCCCCTCCCAATATTGCCACTGAGAACCAAGCTTCCAACACAAGAACCCTTGGAAGACACACTCAAACTGTATATCAACTTCAACAATACTGTATGTTTCAATTTATATAACGTTCTCAAAATCATAAAATTAGAGCTGGCCAACAGATTAGTAATTGTCAGGAACAGGATAGGTGGGAAGTTGGGTAAAAATACAAGAGACAGCACTAAAGTGGTTCTTACATGATGATGGAAAAGTTCTATATCTTGATTATGTTGATGAATACATGAATCTCTACATGGGATTAAAAATATAGAGAAATTTGTATTCACCTACATAGATTCAGCTTTAACAAATGGTAAACATTGAAAATTCCATAGTTAGGTATAGTGTACCAATATCTTGGTTTTAATATTGTACTATACTTACATTAAATATTCACCATTGGGAGAAACTGGTTAAAGGGTATACTGAGACTCTGTACAATTTTTATAACAAAGTAATAATTTCAAAGTAAAAAACTTTAAAAACATATTTGTCTTTGATCACCATGGTCTTTCTCCTCCTCCTCCTTTTTTTTTTTTTTTTTTTCAGTACTGGGGAAGTCTACCACTGAGCTACATTTCCAGCCACTTTTATGTTTTATTTTGAAACAGGTTCTTGCTCAGTTGCCTAGGCCGACCTTGAAGTTGTGATCCTCCTGTCTGAACCTCCTGAGTCACTGGGATCACAGTCATGCTCCACTATGCCCAGTCATAATGGTTTTTCTAAAGTACATTTCAGAATTTGGTGGGGTTAATAATACCTTATAAAACAACTGTAGGGGAGTATGTAAGGGTGGTGACTTTGTGCCCTACACTGTGGAGCACATGAGTATGTCCTGCTATTGAGTACACTTAATACCTTAGATATTAAAACTTAGTTAATAGACTTTAAGATGGGTCTACCCTACCAGATTCTGTTTTATAGTGTTAAATAATAGGTAGAGTCTTCTGGTTCTTTTGGATCCTCAGAGTGGTCAATGTGTGGTTGATATGATAAACTTTAGATGAGGTATTTTGACCTGTCAGATTGTATTTCCAGAAATGAATGGTTTGCCCAAATTTATTTTAAGAGTTGTATGTCCACGCTACAGAAAATTAATGAAATAAAAGGAAAAGGAATATCTGAAGGTTATGTGTTTATGATCCTAATTTTATTGCTGAAAAACTAAGATCTCCTTCATGATGGTGGTCAAAAACAGAGCCTGTTTTTCTCTGGAATACCTCTTGTTCATAGAATTCTGAAATGTGGGCTATGTTGCCTTTATTAGAATAGCTTTCTTGCAAACAAGTTCTTGCCTTCTGTATTGGTCATTAACCCCATCATCTAGATCTTTTTCCTTTTTCCTTTAGCCAACAACAGTTTCTTAAAATATTCCCTCTTGAAGACCCAGCTTATTGCCAGGTGCACACCTATAATCCCAGAGGCCAGAGGATCCCAACTTCAATGCCAGCCTCAGCAACTTAGCAAGACTCTACCTCAAGATAAAAAATAAAAAGGGTCAGGGATGTGTCTCAGAGGTTAAGTGCCCCTGGTTTCAGTTCCTGATACAAAACACCTCTCCCCATAAACTAACTTAACTAGAGTATCAGCTTCTTACCCTGCTAATATCTTGATATTCCACCATCTGCATATATTTGGGTTTTACACTCAAAAATTGAAGTACTGCCCCCTTCCTCAATGAGTTTATGATTATCTTACAGTTCAATTTGAGCACTACTTTGTGATTCTCTGCCTTTGGGTACATGCCTTAGTTTTAGAACCACTGATAGCACTGATTGTGTATCAGATGAGGGGACCCAACTAATATATTATCTTCAGTATTGTCCCAGGAAATAGAATCCTATCTTATGTGCTGTGCTTCCTCTCTGAGATTGACATCATTATTTTTGTGAACAGTATATTTAAATCCAACATTTTATGCAATAGGATGAGACATTATCATCTGATAAGCTGACAGTGAAGAACTTTTAATCCATGCACACCATAGGGCCTAGAGAACAAAGAATGCTTTTGGTTCAACAATGCAGTCTAATAATAAAGGACTCTATACACTCATCAAGTATAAAAACATTTTCTCATTTCATAGTTTTGAAACACTACATAGAATTGCAAGAAGCTTCTACTTTTCACTGTTTTATTCATCAAATCAGGAAGTGCTCTGATCTGCATTCAAGTTGATGTTCAGTAATTTCAGTGTGTTTATCATGTGGTTTTTTTCAACAAAGAAATTATAAGAAATCAGCTCCACAGCCCCAATACTTCCTCTCATTACGTAGATAAGCCTTCAGTTTGCAAGTGAAAGGTTTTACACCTTTGAAATTTTGTTTTTCACAGCCTTCCAAAAAATGCTGATGTCAGTAGTATATACTTAAAACACATGTAGAAACAAGTTAACTTATCTTGCCTTACATTAGTTTTTGAAGGAAAATCTCTGTTGCTGAAATGTGGCTTTACATGGCAGATAAAAGTTGAATGTATGCTTAGCTGTGTACTTAGGGTATTACTTTCAGGTTATAAAAATCATTTGGTGGGGCTAGAGATGTAGTACAGTGGTAGAGAACGTGCTTAGCATGAAGGAGGCCATGGATTCAATTTGCAGTAAGACACACACATATACTGTATGTTGTGTGTGTGTGTACATTACACATTTGGATACATTTTTTGAACAAGAAAGATAATATTGGATTCTGCGAGTGAATTAATTTTTCTGATATTTAAATTCATGACTACCAAGGCATGAACTTACCTTGCTATCATGTAGTATTAGTGCAAGCTGTAGCACTATGGTTGCTTATTTTTGCTTCAGCAACAGCCTTAGAGTTGGTGACATGTTTCCACAGTCAGGATGCCGTGACCAGTGAAACCTATATTAGTATTCAGAGTGGGTCACCAGTCACAGAATCTCATTTTTGGTATACTCTACATACCTGCAGTTCTATTTCTGTTTTAGTCTTAGCTGATATAGAAAGTAGCTGAGATACTCACTAGTATATCCATTGTAACCCATAACATCACTGCTACTTGATATCATAGAATCAGTACTACATGTATAATTGTCACTAACTACTAACTTAACAAGGTATAATTTGGCCTAAGATTCATTCTGTAATATATTGCTTAAAGAAAGATCCAAAAGATCTAAATGTGTTATTTAAAAAATGAATATCAGTTTCTCAAACCACTAGACATAAAAATTAGCTTTGCCAGCATGAAATTAATTTTGAAATTTTGTTCAGATCCATTCCATAATGTTTAGTATATCAGTATTCATTTTTTGAGGCATGTTGGCAAAGTAAAGAAATTCAAAACAGGAAGAATCCCATCTTTTGAAGAATTAGTAATGGAACAGAGATTGTAGTTTAAAGATAGCTTAATATTGACTATTAATAGGGAAAACTCAAGCAGGGGCAATTTTGAGGAATGTGAATAAAAAAGAAGGAGAATCTTAAAGCAAAAGCCAGATGAGGAATAAGCGGCAGATTTGTTTTACTTTACTTTTCAGTGGTACTGGGTATTGAAACTGTGGGCCTCTACCACTAACTTTATGTCCAGCCCTTCTTATTTTCAGACAGGGTCTTGCTAAATTGCCCAGGTTTTCACCAAACTTGGGATCTTCCTACCTCAGCCTCCTGAGAAGCTGGGATTACAAATATGTGACACTGAGCACAGCCAATAGCAGCTTTAGACGCAATAATTAAATAATTGAGCCCTACTACCCAGCCTATGTATAGAAAGTTACTATAAATATTCAGGATTTTGGAACTGGTTATATTAAGGAACAAAATCATAAAAAAGAACCAGTGTAAGCTGAGTATAGCTCTGTGGTAGAATGCTTGTCTAGTATGCACAAGGCCCTGGATTTGATTTCCAGCACAGCAAAATTATTAGGTAAATAGATAGGTAGAAAGAAAGAAAAAAAGAAAGAAAGAAAGAAAGAAAGAAGAATGTATATCTTAATTGAATAATGCCAAACATACCAACAAAACAATTAAGTTACTACCCCAACCCCCAATTCCCACTTATAATTAAGAAATGAGATGATGTAGAGATGTAATGTGGGAAAAAATTCCCTGGAAACCTGAGTTTTCATCTTATCTCTACTACTTAATTATGGGGTTTGGGGCAGGTCACTTAACCTCTCCAAGTTTTCTTTATGTTCAGGATAAAAATAAAACCATCTCTTTCGTGGAGCTATTAAGAATAAAATGAGGTTGAACTAAGGATGTGGCATTGTGATGGAGTGCTTGCCTACTAGCATATGTGAGGCCCTGAATTCATTTCCCAGCATCACAAAAAAATAATAAAATGAGGTCACATGTAAGAAGCAAAAAAACAAAACAAAACAAAAAAAAACTTGTTTTGCTGCTGTTGGTTTGACTGAGCTGTGGACCGGACATTGATTTAAGTCTGGTTTCTGTGATGTAATAATATTTCTATAACTTTAATTAAGTATGTATATTTAATAGTCAAAGAATAAACCTTTTAAAAGATGTGGTATAGAAACTACAAAATCAGCAAGGCAATGAGATGGGCAAATTCAGTTCAAAAATTTTGTCTTACTTTGAGGAAAAAGACTATGCCAACATTAATGCTTTGTTTTTGTTTTTGTTTTTTGTTTTTGTATAATAAAGAGAAGAGAACTGATAGCAATGGCAGAGTATATTTTGTCAACCACAACACTCGAATTACACAATGGGAAGACCCCAGAAATCAAGGGTAAGAACTTTTAGTTACTAGTATATTTATAACTTTTTAAAAATTACTTACTGGGGGCGGGTCCCTGGCTGCGTGCCCTATTGGGGGCGACGCTTTCGTCTCACCAGGGTTCGTGAGATAACTAGCAGTAGGGGGCCAGCACCATGGCATAGAGCTGCAGGATTGACCCTTCCATCCTCAACAGTGATCTGGCCAATTTAGGGGCTGAGTGCCTCCAGATACTAGACTCAGGGGCAGATTATCTGCACCTGGATGTAATGGACTGGCACCCTGCTCTGCAGTGAGGTCAGTTTTTTGATACTTAGTGAATCTACTGCATTTAACTGGTCTTCAGAAGCACAAATTGGTCACATAATTCGGGTGTATCCTGAATCCTGACCTTCCCCTCTTCCCCCCTTAGTTGTCATTGAAGGAACAGATGTCATTAAGGCATTTTGTTCCCTGCATCACTTTAGTCACCCTGTGGTAAAAAGCCTCCAAAAGCAGATAGGCCAGGACCCTTTCTTTGACATGCACATGATGGTGTCCAAGCTGGAATAGTGGGTAAAGCCAATGGCTGTAGCAGGAGCCAATCAATATACCTTTCATCTCAAGGCTACTGAGAACCCAGCAACTTTGATTAAAGACATCTGGAAAAATGGGATGAAGATAGGCCTTGCCATCAAACCAGGAACACAGTTGAGTATTTGGCACCATGGGCTAATCAAATAGATATGGCCTTGGTTATGACAGTGGAACCTGGGTTTGGAGGACAGAAATTCATGGAAGATATGGTGCCTAAGGTTCACTGGTTAAGGTCCCAGTTCCTGTCTTTGGATGTAGTGGTCGATGGTAGAGTAGGTCCTGACACTGTCCATGAATGTGCAGAGGCAGGAGCTCACGATTGTGTCTCGCAGTGCCATTATGAGGAGTGAAGACCCCAGATCTGTGATCAGCTTACTAAGAAATGTTTGCTCAGAAACTGCTCAGAAACAGATTGATGAACTCACAAAGAACCCCATGTTTGCTCATGAAACCTTCTTTTTACTGGAAAACAGGAATATTGACTGCCAAATCATATCCAGTTGAGGCATTGCTGCTTTTCTGAGCAATTATTCATTCCAATGATTAAAATCTACTGTGCAGAATGTGCTCAGAGGTTAAAATGGGGTGTGCATTCTTTAGAGATCAAATTTAAAGGTTAGTTTGGTGGAAAACTGTTTTTACTAGAATTGATTTTTATGAAGAGTGAAAGTATGGGCTGTATTAAGGTTACAAAAAAGAACTGTGTCATAACACCTAAGGTGATAATAGCTACTATGAAAAAAAATTTTCTGTGTTTTTAAAAATAATGTTCTGCTGTTTCTCATCTGTTTTCCAAAAGCAAAGGAAGCCCTTATATTTTTCCTAATCTTAAGCTTTTCACTACATGAAAGTAAAAAATTTTCTCCATTGAGTAGAAAATGATTTAAAGCCTCAAATCATTTTTTATTTGTTTATATGCTTGATAATATGAGTAGTGTGGAGCTAAAAAATATAAGCGTGGGCGGGATGGCATACTGTCATATTGGATTTGAAACATTCATTTTTCACTTATCACCTTAGATTGGATTCATTAAAAACTATAAAGGCAATGTCCTATGAAGCCCAGGGGTCCTAAAATGCAAGCTTAGATTTTATCAAGGTGTTTTGTCGAAGCATGAAGCACGTTATTCAGTGATTCTTCTCTATTCCTGGTTTTCTTAATCTCATCCAGCATTCTTAAGGACATTAAATAATGCTGTTGTGTTAGCTCTGGATAGATAAAAAGTAAAGCCTTGGGTTTCCAGTGGGTTGAATCCTGACTCTGCCTTTCTGTTTGATCTCAGCAAATCACCCAGTATTTTCACACTTCTACTGATTCATTTATGCATTGACTCTAATAACCATGCAGTTACATTAAAGATTAAAAGAGATAATTGTTGATAAAAAATTTTAAAAATAAAAATTGCTTACCTATTTCTGACTCAGTTACATATTTCCCCCAAGGCTATAAATATTGATCTCCTTTCTACTTGATGGAGAAAATTTTTTCCTTTCATGTAGTGAAAAGCGTAAGAGTTTCTTGAGAGTAGGGAAAAAACTCACTGATACATGAACATAATTTATGCTTAAATATTCAGTTATATATCTTTTTAGTAGTAATATCAGATGAGTAATTATAAAGCAGGGATTTTTTTTCTTTCCCCACCCAACCCCTCCACTCCCCTCACACCCCTCTGCATAATCCAAAGTTCCTTCATTCTTTCCTACCAACCTCTCACTATGAATCAGCATCCACTTACCAGAGAAAGCATTAAGCCTTTGGTTTTTTGGAATTGACTTTTTTCACTTAGCTTGATATTCTCTAGTTCCATCCATTTATCTGCAAATGCACCATAATTTCATTCTTTAAGGCTGAGTAATATTCTATTGTGTATATGTACCACATTTTCTTTATCCATTCATCTGTTGAAGGGCATCTAGGTTGTTCCATAGTTTAGCTATTGTGAATTGGGCTGCTATAAACATTGATGTGGTTGCATCACTGTAGTATGTTGATTTTAAGTCCTTTGGGTATAAACTTAGGAGTGGAGTAGTTGGGTCAAATGGTGGTTCCATTCCAAGTTTTCTGAGGACTCTCCGTACTGCTTTCCATAGTGGTTGCACCGATCTGCAGTCCCACCACATCCTCACCAACACTTGTTATTGCTTGTATTCTTGATAATTACATTGTGACTGGAGTGAGATGAAATCTTAGTTTTGATTTTAAAGCAGAGTTTCTTAATCTGTGATTCTGCATAAAATTTGAAGTATGTGTCTTACAGGGGAAAAGTATGTCCACAGTTTTATTAACTTTTACCTAAAATTTAGCATTTCCTTCTATTATGAGTATGAGGCTATCACCTAGTAGAATTAGTAAGGCCTAGGACTTTGCCACCAGAAGAAATCACAAGGTTTGAAAAATAACATTCTTTGATTGTTGCAGATATCTTTAAATATTGTTTACACACATCATCATAAAAACTTACAATCTGGGTATGTAGTTCAATGGTAGAGCACTTGCCTAGCATGTGTGAGGCCCTTCATTCAATCCCCAAAGAAAATAAAAAGAACTTGCTAGTGAATGTATTAATAAAGAGACAGGCTATCACGAATTTGTCTTTCTAATGTTTCGATAACTCCACCAAAGTGGCACCTATGAATACAATTGCTTATCTTAGTAACATTACATAATAGTGTATATATTAGTTTACTAGGGCCATTTTAACAAACTTTACCACAAATGGAGTAATTTAAATAACGAATTGTTATTTAAAGAATTGTTGTTATTTAAAGAATTGTTATTTAAAGAATTGTTATTTGTTATTTAAAGAATTATTGTCTTATAGTTCTGGAGGCTAGAACTCAGAAATAAAGGTGTTAGCAGGACCATGCTTCCTCTGCAGTCACTAGGGAAGATCTGTTTCAGGCCTCACTTCTAGTTTCTTATAGTTCCTTGGCTTGTCAGCATGTTCACATGTTGTTCACATGGCTTCCTGTGTATACATTTCTGTATGCAAATATCTTCTTTTTATAGGAACACTTGTTCTTACAGAACCAGTGACCCCCACCCTGTATGCCAGTATGACATCATCTTAGTTGATACAAATGCAGTAACCCTGTTTCCAAATAAGGTCATATTCCACGGTACTGATGGCTAGGACTTAAATATAAGCATTTGGAGGGGGAACACATTCAACTTATAGCAGTCTATAATACTAATCACATATCAGACAGCCAAATGATTTAATTCTACAAGAAATTTGGGAAATTGTACGATCAGTTTTGACAGTAACCCCAAGACAACTCCCCCTTCAGACCAACTGCCTACAAATTCTGCCATAGCCATTCACTAGAGATACTCAGAATTCACTGAAACCTACTTATTCTCAGCAACCACATTTGTCATAAAAAAAAAGAGTAGAAAATAGAATCAGCAGAAGGAAAGGATTCATAGAGTAGAGTCTGGGAGGATTGTAGACTTTTTTTTTTTTTTTTGGTACTGGGGATTGAACCCAGGGGCACTCAACCACTGAGCCACATCCCCAACCCTATTTTGTATTTTATTTAGAGACAGGGACTCACTGAGTTGCTTAGCCAGTTGTTGAGGCTGGCTTTGAACTCGCGATCCTCCTGCCTCAGCCTCCCAAGTGCTGGGATTAAGGATTGTAGACTTACAACAATGTGGAGCAATATTTATTGATGTTTAGTGTTTTGAACTAGGAAGTCTCTGGTATCCAGAATTTTTCTTTGGGTTTGATCGAATTTTGCCCTCTTGGCTGACATTTTTGTCTTCATCCCTCCTTGAGAAGACCTAGTTTGGGATAAGACCTACTTTCCAGTTCCTCCTGAAGTCAGAACTGATACAGTATGTCCCAGGCCTCCATTATTAGTCACAGGCATACTTCCATTGGCAGATCACCTCCTAGTAGTTGAGACAAAAGACCCTTCTCTTGGGCCTGATTAATTCTGACACATATTTCAATAATTTATGTTCTAAAGGTATGCTTTATATGTAAAATGTCTATTTCTGGGTAGCAACAAATGACATTGTTTTTTATGGAGTTACCATATTTAACTTGAATATATTCAGTTTCATGAAAAAATAAGAATTTCAAAGATGAGATGTTTTAAATTCTTCTCAAAAATTCCATCTTTGGGTCTGGGATTTAACTTAGTTGTAGAGTACTTGCCTAGCATGCACAAGGCCCTGTGTTTCATCCCCAGCAGCCCCTGCCTCAAAAATCAATATCTAAGGATAGAATTGAGTAAGTCAAGCCAGGCACAGTAGTGCATGCCTATATTTCCTATTACTCAAGAGACTGAGGCACAAGATGACCAACTTGGACAGATCTTAGTGAGATCCTGTCTTAATATTAGAAATAAAAAGGACTAGGGACGTATAGCTCAGTGATAGAACACCCTGATTCAGACTTTGGTACTGGGTGGCGGGGATTGAACAAGTCACCTTTCTGTAATTTTTCATCATTTTTGGTTCCCCCTTGAACTTTTAAAGTTTTCAAGGTCAATAGAATCATATTTTAACAAGTAGCACAACTGGCATGGTTCTATCTATTTTGTTTTCTAGACATCTTGTTACTATGCCTATCTTGCAACTAAATGTACAACAAAACCTTTTTTGTATTTTTGGTAGTGTATTTTATTTGATATTTGCGTTCAATTATATGAATATAGCTAAATACTCTTGACCTTTTGATATAGTTTACAAAATATGATTCAAGGCAGTGGTTCTTCTGAAGTATAGCCCTTCATTTTGCAGAAGTATGCTTGAGGAAAATAACACTATTAACAGCAATAGTGGCTAAATGCTTAAATGCCTCCAAACCCTTCTTTTTGTCCTTTCTGATGTGAACTTGAACATTTCCATTGTTCTTTTTCATACCAAACCCACCACATGGAAAATTGAAGCTATAAAATAGAAAAACTGAACTGGCACATATGGATAAAAATTGCAACATTTATTACACTTAACCATCTAAAAAGACGGGTTGCCATTATGTCAAAATATACAAATAAAAACAGCAAAAGAGATACTGAGTAGTTCCCTACTCATTCTAGCATATTTTGAAATGTAAAACTAAAATTTATTCTTATAATATAATATTATATATAGTGATATATAACATATATTAAATATTGAGGGAATATTTATTCTAATGTCTCAATCATTTTAGTGTACAACAGATTAAAATTAAGTAATTTATGTAAGTCATTATTGCTTTAAAATCTAATTCGTATTCTAAAATTCATGTAATATTTGCAAGGTGGAGAAGTTGTTGCCAAACAAATACTGCAACACGTGATAAATGCTGTGCTAGTTGTATAAATAGGAAGTACTTTGAGATGCCAGAAGAGTCATCAATCTCTTGTAGGAGGAATAATAATAATTACAACCTATTTGTAATTATTTTGTGCTAAACTTTTTACTTACCTCATTCCTCATCTTATTATATAAATGTTATTTTCATTTTATGAATAAAAAAATGAAGTTTATTTTAATTTTATTTTATATCATATTTTTGGAACTGGAAATTGAACCCAGGAGTGTTTTACCACTGAGCCTCATCCTCAGCCTTTTTAATTTCTGTTTTGAGACAGGGTCTTGCTAAGTTGCTTAAGGTCTTGCTACATTGCCGAGGCTGATCTCAAATTTGCAGTCTTTCTGCCTCAGCCTCCCAAGTCATTGGGATTATATGTGTGCCACTATGTCCGCAAAAGAAGATGAAGTTTAGGGAGATTTAGTAGTTTGCCTAGGATCACAGGTTTTCAAGATATAAAAATAGGTGTTAAAGAAGAGGGCTGGGGATATAGCTCAGTTGGTAGAGTGCCTGAGTCTCAAGCTCAAGGCCCTGGGTTCAATCCCCAGCACCGCCAAAAAAAAAAAGAAAGAAAGAAATAGATGGGAATACTTCATAAAGAACTTATGAGTTGCCTTAACAAAAGAATGATAGAAATTTGGGTCAAAAGCTTCACTTGGAGATGAGAGAGATCATGTTTTGATTGGGAAAATGATGACTAGCCATATGCCTTACAGGATTCATATAAGGAAGTTAGAAGTTTGGGTGCAGAGAAAATGTTAAATGGAAATGTTAAAGGAACATTTGAGGCCAGGGTATAGAAACTGAGTGAATGCCAGGTAGAAGAGTATAGAACTTAACATTGGAAGTGGTATAACAAGCACTTTAAAGGGAGAACTAATTTGATACTGTCTCTATTTGAGAAAAATATTCTGTTATCCATATCAATATAAGAGACCAGAAAGAGACTAGAGGGAGGAAAACACATTTAGGTGACTGTTCAGGATGTTTAAACAAAAGATGGCTAAAGCCCCAGAGTAAGGATGGTTTGGGTGGTAGAAAATAGAGATAAAGATGAAGACTTTTTTAAGGCAGACCTTAAGAGATATTTAAGGAGGGTTATGAAGTAGATAGGTGAAAAACTGAGGTGCGGTGGTTAATTTTTTTTAATGTTGAGTTCGAATGATATGTTTAATGTATTCATAGAATGTCCAGATAGAGGTGTCTAGTGCACAACTGAAAATCTTGGACCAAATTGTTTTCTGTAAGATTTTATACTACACTAATACACATTTATGGATATTTTTAGTTTCTGTGCTTAGCAAATAAACAGTTCTTTAAAAATCTTTTTGGTGTTTTACATTTTTTTTTTTCGTATGTTTTGTAGTCAGTTAAATGAAAAGCCCTTACCTGAAGGCTGGGAAATGAGATTCACAGTGGATGGAATTCCCTATTTTGTAGACCACAATAAAAGAACAACTACCTATATCGATCCTCGCACAGGAAAGTCTGCCCTGTAAGTATTCTAAACATTGTAGATTGAAAATAAAACTAATTTCTCTCTCTTTTTTTTTTTTTTTTTGGTGGAAGGAAGTGTTACTGGTAATTGAACCCAGGGTGCTTTACCACTGAGCTATATCCCCCTGCCCTTTTTATTTTTTATTTCAAGACTGGGGCTTCTAAGTTGCCAAGGCTCAAACTTGCCATCTTCCTGCCTTGCCTCCAGAGTCACTGGGCTTACAGGCATGCGCCACTGTATCCAGTGATTAATTTATCAGATTTTGACATAAAGACCTGAGTTAGCAAGGAATGGGAAGTCTTATTATTTTTTTTTACTCTCTGTGTGTGTATGTATTACTGAGCATTGAATCTACCACTGAGTTACAACACCAGCCCTTTTTATCTTTATTTTGAAATAGGGTTTCGCTAAATTTGCTTAAGCTTGCCTCGAATGTGGGATCCTCCTGCCTTAGCCTCCTGTGTAGCTGGGATTACAGGCATGTGCCAACACACCCACCTTACTATTTCTTGAGTTGGCCTGTGGGTAGATTTCTGTGTACTGTCCTTTGCCCATTTTTTTTCTTTGCTCATTTTTTAATCAAGTGATTAGGGTTTTTAGTTGCATTTTAGTTTTCTATATGTAATCATGAATTGATTGATGATAGGATACATTCTGAGAAATAAATCATCATGTAAACAGCAGAGTGTACTTTGACAAACCCACATGCCTTCTGTGAATCTAGGCTGTGTGGTATACACACCCTATCTAGATGTAGCCAGATGCTTCTGGGGCCATGATGAACAGATTACCAGATTAACTCAAGTTCAAGAGAAATGATGCAAATCAAGAGATACCATAAACACAGCCAATGTAATATGACATACTATTTTATAGTAAACTCTTTGTTTTTATATAACTAAGAGTACAATGTAAAGTAATGATTGAAAGCACAGTATTATACTGTTATTGATTATACATAAAACAGTAACATAATTGTTTATCATCATTATCAAGTATCATGTACTATGCATAATTGTATGTGCTATATTTTTCTGACTGGCAGTAAGTTTGTTTATACCAGCATTACCTCTGACATGTGAGTAATATGTTGTGCTATGATACTAAAGATGCCTGAGACATCATTAGGAGATAAGAATTTTTCAGCTCCATTATACTCTTAATGAGACCATTAGCTTAAATGTGGTCTGTCATTGACTGAAACATCATTATACCATGTGTGAATGTATTCTGAATATTAATTCCTTATTAGATACATGAATTAAAAGTATTTCTCCTATTTTTGCTTTGCATAGTACTCATTGATGCACAAAAGCTTGAAAATTTGATGAAGTTCAGTTTGTCTATCTTTTCTTTTATTGCCTATGCCTTTGGTGTCATACCCAAGAAATCATTACCAAATCTAATGTCATGAAGTTTTTCCTCCTAGGTTTTCCTCTGAGAGTTTTATAGTTAAAGCTTGTACATTTAGATGTTTGATTCATTTTTACTTAATTTTCATATATGATATTGAATAAGGCTGCAATCTCAGTTTTTTGGCATGTGAATATCCAGTTTTCCTAGCACCATTTGTTGAAAAGACTTATTCTTTTGTTACTTAGCCTTGGCATCTGTATTAGCCAGCTTTCCATCACTATAATGAAATACCTGACATAGTACACAGGTTTATTTCACTCAGTTTTGACCAAAGTCTAAACAGGCTCAATGAGAACTGCTGCTTGCCTGTATCACCTCATGGCAGATGGTAGCATATCATGTTGGAAGAATATTTAGTCATTTCTTGAACTGGAGTACAAAGGGAGTATAATCTGGGTCCCACAGTCTCTCTTGAGAGCACACGCCTAATGATCTAAGGATCTTCTATTAGGCCTCCCTTCTTAAAAATCAGAGCACCTCTTAATACCAATCACCCTGGGGATATTCAACATCCAAACCATAGAGGCAACCTTGTCAAAAATTATTCAATATGTTGGTGAGGGTTTCTTTTTGTACTCTCCATATTCTATTCCATTGGTTTAAATGTCTGTCTTTATGCCAGTACAACACTGTTTTGATTACTATAGCTTTGTAGTGTGTTTTAACATTGGGAAGTATAAGTCCTCTAGCTTTGTTCTTCCTTTTCAAGATTGTTTTGGCTATTTGGGATTCCTTGAGATTATGTACAAATTTTAGGATTTTTTTGGTCCCATTTCTATGAAGGTGTTTTTTTATTTTGATAGGAATTACATAGAATCTATAGATCTCTTTGGTAGTATGGATGTTTTAATAATATTAATACTGTGGTTATCAGTCCATTTACTTGTGTTGTTTTTTATTTGTTTCAACAGTTTTTTGTAGTTTTTGACAGACAAGTGTTTTACCCTTCATGTCATTCCTAAGAATTTTAATTTTGCTGCTACTGTAAAAGGAATTATTTTCTTAATCTATGTTGAGTTTATATTCTACTACTTTGCTGAATTTGCTTATTCTAACAGCTTTTTTATGTGGAATCTTCAAACTATTTCCTGCACAAAAGGTCAAATCAAGATACAGGCACAGTGGTGCAACCTGTAATCCCAATGATTCATGAGGCTGAGGAACAAGGATTGCCAAATTCAAGGATTGTTGTGGCAACTTAGTGAGACCCTGTCTCAAAATTAAATATTAAAAGGGCTGGGGAAGATAGCTCCATGATAGAATACTTACGGGTTCAATCCCCCAGTATCAGGACAAAGAAGAAAAAAAAAAAGTCATATCATCTACAGAAGTAAAACAGATCATTTTACTTCTTCCTTCTCCGGGATGTCTTTGATTTCTTGATTTCTTGATTTCTTCCTTTCTTTCCTTTCTTTCCTAATTATTCTGGCTGTAACTAAAATAAGGTTGACCAGAAGTGAAGAAATTAGAAATTGTATCATTTCTAATCTTAATGGAATAGCTTTCTTTAACCATTGAATGTGATGTTCCTTGTGAGATTTTCATATTATGTTGAGGTAGTTTCCCTCTGTTCCTCATTTGTTGAGTGTTTTTTATCATGAAAATGGTATTGAATTTTGTTTAATAATGCTTTTTCTGCATCAATTGAGATGATCATGTGGATTTTACCCTCTTCATTCTTCTAAGTGGCATATTACATTAATTTTTTAAAAATATATTGAACTGTCCTTGCATTCCAAGAATAAATCCTACTTCATCAACTTCAAAAGGATTAAAATGGGGGCTGGGCTATAGCTTAGTGGCACAATGCTTGCCTAGCACATGTGAGGCACTGGGTTGGATCCTTAGCACCACATAAAAATAAACAAAATAAGGCATGCTGTCCATCTACAACTACAAAAATTTTTTTAAAGGATTAAAATATTAATCCTTTTGATATTTTGGCAAGAATTTTTTGCTAATATTTTCTTGAGGATTTCTTCATCTATATTGATAAGGGGTATTTGTTTATAGTTTTCTTATAGTGTTTCTGACTTCCTTATCAAGGTAGTTCTGGCCTCCATTATCATTTAATTTTATACTTAGGCATATTAAAAGCTTTCATGTTTAAAGCAGAAACTGAGAAATTAGACCAAATGATTGATTGTTAATGAAATTACAGAGGTAATTTATATGGAAATAAATAGATACTGTTGTTACTTGTTTTAGTTACAGTTAAGTTTGGGTGCATATAACAGGAAAACTCAAAACAATAGTGGCTTATATAAGGTAGAAGTATATTTATCTTCATCTTTTTATTTATTTTCATATGTTTGTATATGTAGACACATAGATAATCAATAGCAACAAACTGAAATATTTAAATAACGCAACGCCAGAGAAGGCAGAAATGGGCAAACAGAGGAACAAAAAATACAAAAACCCCAGGAAACAATGAAATGATAGACCTAAACCTAAACATGTCAATAATTGCATGAAATGTAAATTATGGTCTCAGTCAGAAGTTAGTCAATTTTTTCTTTTCCTTTTTTCTCCATATTTTTAATTGGTACATTATAGTTGTACATTATGATGGGATTTGTTGGACATGCACACAATTTAACAATATCACTCCTAGCGCTTTCCCCCTCCCTCCCCACCTTCTACTCCTCAATCCCTTTCCTCTACTGATCGCCCTTTTATTTTCATGAAATCTGCCCCACCTTTCTTTTCCTTTTTCTCTTTAGCTTCCACATAGGAGGGGACACATACAACCCTTCAAATAACACAAATCTTCTGAGTTTTACCTATTTAGTTTAACATGATGGTCTCTAGTTCCATCCATTTTCCTGCAAATTAGATAATTTCATTTTTCTCTATGGTTGAATAAAAATCCCTGAATTTAATCTCCAGCACTGCACAAAATAAAAACAACTAAAAAAAATGTCCACTGAGACTTACAGGGCCTTAAGAGAGATTAGGAAATATTTTATTCTGAATCCTAATAAAAGTACAACATATCACAGTCTGTGAGATTTAGTGTAGTAGTCCTGAGAGGACAGTTTATTGCTTTAAAGGATTAGATCAGAAAATTAAGGAAGGCATGAAATCAGTGAAGTTCTGCTTCTCCCTTACCACGCTAGAAAAAGGAAAGTTACTAATATCTAGTAAGTCCAAGAAAGGAAATAAAAATAACAGCAGTAACCAGTGAAATGGAAATGAAACAGTAGAGAAATCAAAAGTAGAAGTTGGATCTTTGGGAAACAATAGTATTGGCAACTGCTAGTAACCTGATAAAGGACAAAAGAAAAAACACAAATTATTAGTATTAAAGTAAAGACCTTCATCTAGTGAAGAATTGAAATTCATAATTAAAGAATTTTCCATAAACAAAATTTGGGGCTGCAGCCAGGTACTGTGACACATAACCTGTAATCCCATCAACTCAGGAGACTGAGGCAGGAAGATCACAAGGTTGAGACCAGCCTGGGCAATTTCATAAGACCCAGTTTCAGAATGAAAAATAAAAAGGACTATAGCTCAGTGGTACAGGGCTTCTGGGTTCCATCCATAGTGACACCAAAAAACAAACAAACAAACAAACAATCAAACAAAAAAAGAAACAAAAACACTGGCCAGCTTCACTTGTTAATTTTATCCAATTTATAAATAATAAATAGCATCAATCCTATTCAGATTCTTCCACAAAATATAAGTGATGGGAACACTTCCCAACTCATTTTATGAGGCTTTTTTAATCCGGATACCAAAACCAAACAAGAAAAGTATAACAAAGTAAGACTATTAATTTGTCATTAATATTTCTGTGAACATAGCTGTTAAATCCTTAACATTATAATGGCAAATTAAATCCAGCCAGATACAAAAGGAATTATTTTACTACCTCAGGTAAAGTTTATCCCAAGAATAAAAGTTTTGTGTAATATATATTAATCATTAAAATTCACCACATTAATAGATTAGAGGAGAAGAATGCTATGGTCATTTCAGGAAAAGCTTTTGACAAAATACAAAGCAAGTTTATGGTACTTGGAAAAGTTCTTACCCACAAAAAGTCATTTACAAAGAACCACAGTCAGTATCACACTTATCGATGAAATACTCCAAAAGATCAAGAATAAGACAAGGATGTTTACTTGTCACTACTTTCATTCAACATTGTATTGGTAGCTATAGTCATTGCAATGAGATAAGAAAAAGAAATAAAAGATAAAGATTGGAAAGAAAAAAGGAAAACGCACCCCCCCCCCACAGATAACTTATGTGTAGGAAATCCTAAGGAATCAAGACTACATTAGAACTAGCAAGTGAATTTAACAGAGTCACAGGATACAAAGTCAATATACAAAATTTATTTCTATACTGAAATATGTTCAGCATTTAGAAAATGAAATTAAAGTAGGCTAGGGAGAGTACCAGGTGGTATGAAGTCCAGGGCTAGCTGGGAGGCCCCATGGCATCATTATTGATCTAGGTTTCTTTCTTTCTGTCCTACCACCCAGAGCCTGGTCTCCATCCTCAGTATCACCTCATAGTCTGTAACAGATAGCTGCTGTAAAACTTCATCTATCAAAATCACATTCCTGGGACTGGGGATATAGCTCAGCTGGTAGAGTGCTTGCAAGCACAAGGTCCTGGGTTCAATCCCCAGCACCGCAAAAAACAAAACAAAACAAAAACAACAACAACAAAAAACTCTCCCACTGGAATATGGAAGAAGGGCAAATTGGAATGGGGAAAAAACAAAAATTTCCTTTTCCAACTCTCTCTGCTCTGAAAGTCTCTTATGACACTTCTGTTTGGAGTTTATTAGCCAGACCTAAAGTGATACAAATGCACTGAGAACATAGTCTTTATCATAGATAACCGTCTTGCCTACATGACTATCAAGAGTTTTATTTAAGGAATGAGCATAGATAACATTCTCAGAATTCCCTTTAACTACCCCTGTTAAGTTTGGCTTCATATTAAAAAAATCCACAACAGTGGCTTCGACAAGATCAAAATTTCTATTTTTTACTAAAATTTGAACCTGGGGAAACATTCAACAACAAATTTTGTGTTAGGGATGTACTGTTTTGGTATTTTTGTATTTTACCACTAAATAATGAAATAAGTGGGTGTTTGCTTTCTTTCAGCATTCTTTTACGAGCAGCAATATATGTCATTTAACCCTTGTTCTTCCTCAGAGACAATGGACCCCAAATAGCCTATGTTCGGGACTTCAAGGCAAAGGTTCAGTATTTCCGGTTCTGGTGTCAGGTTAGTATTGGGACTATATCTCTATACTTTCTTCAGTTTATTAATTTACTTATATTACACAGTGATTTTGAAAATAACTAACTCATGGAAAAACAGGTAAAATGGGAAATATTAGGACCTCCTTCCCCTATTTTTAGGACAAAAAAATATATTTATCCATTTGGTAATTTGTGACTTTTATTGGCCAGAAGATTAAGCCTGAAATCATTTGAATAAAAAAACATTGTCACCTTTTCCTCAGTACACAAAACTTCAAACAAAAATTAAATCTTTTTCTGATGTATAAACTGTAACCAGCCATTTTCATATCTATTATTTGATACAAATAACTGATGGATATGTACATGTTCATACGTACATGACCACATATATACAAACATGTTATATTTAGAGTGATTTTCCAAGTATGATCCGCTGTTACTTGAATTAATGATTTTCTATGGGTTCTAAGTAAAATTAATACTTTAGAGTATTATTATATTAAATATTTCTAAACTTCAAACTCCTATAATTAACTGGGAAACAAGAAGAATCAATTCACTGTTTGAAAATAACATTAAAGATTTATTTAAGTCATTAAAGTAAGCATTGTGCATATGAGATATTTTTCCTTTATCAAATAATATGTAATCAGCATGAATACTCACAAACACATTGGTAAACACTACTGAATATAAATTCTCATTCTTTTTGTTTGTTTCTATAAACAAGTAAAACTTTCCCCTTTTGTGTTTTTGGTAGGCAGTTTTAATAGAGTTGATTTAAACCATTCTTATATTTCAGCAATTGGCCATGCCACAGCACACAAAGATTACAGTAACAAGAAAAACATTGTTTGAGGATTCCTTTCAACAGGTACTGTCTTGTTTATTCAATAGTTCGTGGCCCTGGCTGCTAAGCCAGAACTACCTTTTGGTGCTGACATTTTAATCTGAACAGTTTTGAACTTGAGTTTGGAGTTAATTTTTAAGTTTAATCTCATTACAAACTACCTTAGTACTTATCATTTAGGGACATGTACAGAGTTTTTTTTGTGTGTGCCATGTACCTTTGTGTTTTGTGCTTTTCAGTGTCAGAGCAACAAGGTGAGTCTCTGGTTTCCATTTCTGTGCTGTTAGGTGTTTGGTTTGAAGTAGATATAAAAGTAGGAAAACGCTCTCAGTAGGCAGTGGTCTTGAAATACTCATGTGAACATCATTGGATGGAAAAGGAGATGGGAAGACTTTATTTTTACACTCTGAATTACTTGGTTTTTATTATAAACAGGTTACTATGGCAATTAAAAATTGTTTAGATGTAGGAAACAAAGTAATTGGTCACTGGTGACAGTATTTGCTAAAGGATTTCCAAAGTAGTCAACAAATTTTTTCACTTGCCCCCAGAACCTGAAATAATTTACCATTTGCCTCTATGTTGCGCATATTACTAACAATCAACCGTAACTAAATGTTAAGTGATTGTGTTATAGAAAAGATTTAAAATGGCCAGTGGGGGAAAATGTGTTAAAGTGAAAAACATCTGGCTAGTCCATATTTTATTACCAAATGTGGAAGTGATTATTTTCAAGCATCTGTGATATTATTATACTAGCAACAACTCAAGAAGTAACTGAATGTAAAGGGGGAAGAGATTGAGATAGTTGGCAGTAGTTGACTACTTGCTTTTAGAAACATTTGTGTTCATTTTCTAATGGAACCTCAGTTATTAACATTAAAGGGGAAAGCCAGTTGGCATCCTGCTATGTAGGAGCAGCTAGCTTTTTAGAGAGACTTGGAACTTGACTGAGACCATTTAGAGAATTGTGGTCATACCCTTGATCTGATGTAAGTCTCCAAGATCATTCTGTACCCCAGTCCTTGCCCATTTCTGATTTTCATATTCACAGTCACCCTTTTGTCATTGAGTAGTCAGTCTCCATTGGGTCCATTTCTTGGAACATAACTTGGAACACGGCTAGTGTTGAAAAGCTGTGAAACATGCTGGGTGTGGTGGTACAAGCCTATAATCCCAGCTACTCAGGAAGCTGAGGAAGGAGGATTCTAAGTATGTTAGCAACTTAGAGAGACCATATCCCAGAATAAAATGAAAAGGGCTAGAGCTCAATGCTAGAGCACCCCTGGATTCAATCCCCCCCCCAAAAAAAAAAAGTCAGTAGTAGCATTATTTAAAAGAAAGTTATATGGGGGGTAAAATCAATAACAGAGTGTGTGACAGATATCATTGCCCTGTGTACATGCAAGAAAGCACAGATGGTGTGACTCTACTTTGTGTACAACCCTTGAAACAATAGCTGTAGTCCATTTGTGTTCAATGAATCAATAAGTAAATAAAAATAAATAAATAAATAAATAAATAAAAGAAAGTTATATAGCTCGGTGAAATGGTGCACGCCTATAATCCCAGTAGCTTGGGAGGCTAACGCAGGAGGATTGTGAGTTCAAAGACATCGTCAGCAATTTAACAAGAGCCTGTCTCAAAATATTTTTAAAAGCAGGGGTGTGAAACCTGGGGGTGTTGCTCAGTGATTACACACCCCTGGGTTTAATCCCTGATACCAAAAGAAAAAAGGGAAAAAGAAAATTATATGCATATAAAGTATATAAACATACAAATCTGTATAATAAATAAAATAAGGAAATTTGATACATTTCCTTTATGTACGGTGTTAACTAAACCACAAACAGCATTCTGTGTCCTGGGGCATTTAAGTTACCTGTAATGAAGGAAGTGTCAAACTTGGAATTGGTAGAATGGTGTTTCCACAACTGCTTTTACCAATTTTCTTATTCTATTATTTTGTAGATAATGAATCTAAGTCCCCAGGATCTGCGAAGACGTTTGTGGGTGATTTTTCCAGGAGAAGAAGGTTTAGATTATGGAGGTGTAGCAAGGTAATGATAATATGAATACTCAGAACTTAGTTCCTTTCTTCCAAAGGTATCATTGCACTTTGCTTGTAAGTATTATTTTCTCAATCTTATATTTCAGGATAATGAAATATAACATTATTGTAGCTTTATTATGCTGCAGCTACCCAATTTCAACAAACTTTAATTCAGCACTTTTTAAGGTACTGCTAGTTGACTTCACCTGCATCATTCATTTAGCCCTCAGAACAACCCTGTGAGACAGAATTTTGCAGATAATAGAAGTTCAGAGATTCATCTAAGGCACATAATAGGTTATATAGCCTAGACACAAGGTTTGCATCATCTAAATGTAACCACTTTTTAGTCAACCACCTCATGTCTGTTTCACAGAGCACACAAGGCCCTATAGCAATTGTGTCATTTTCCCCTCTGCATAGTACTGATACAGATAATACCCAGTTCCCAACTGAGATTAATAATCCATCATGAGAAGACAGAGGCTGTATAATATAAAAGTTGAAAATCTTAATTCTACTTGCTTCATATTGGAGCTATTAATCAAGTCCTAGAAAATAGCCTCCAGGAAATCATTGTGTTTTTGAGCAGGGCATGTGGTTAGTGTTTCTGAGCCTAGTATGCTTGAGGCACTGGGTTAGATCCCCAGTATAGCAAATAAAGAGCAAGGCTCTTTTTCTTATAGGTGGCACACACCTATAATCCCAGCAATTCTAGAGGCTGAGGCAGGAGAATTACAGTTTCAAGGCCAACCTCAGCAATTTAATGAGCTCATTTCTCAAAAAAGAAAAAGAACTGGAAATGTAGATTAGTGGTAAGGTGCCCCTGAGTTTAATCTCCAGTACCAAAAAATGAAAGAAAGAAGGAAAGAAAGAAATCACTTTGCTTATTCTATAACAATATGTTATACCAGGGTAAAAATTTTACACAGCAGTGACAATGTGAAAAGGCAAGGGTTTTGGAGTTGGGAGTGGTTTTAATCTTTTTTCTGCACTCAATAGGGTGACCTTGGGCAAATATCTTCATCTGTAAGGTGATAATAATGCCTATCTTTCTTGGATTATTATGAAGAATAAAAATACTTATATTAGTAACCTAATTCAGAGCCTGAGTCTTTGTGTACTCACTAACTGATGGCTACATTTTAGTAATTCTTTATATCATGTCATAAAATTCTTTCAAAATATATGAAATAATAAAAATAAATGAGTAGAAACATTTAATTTTGTATAAATTAAAGGTAATTCAGGAGGAGGCAAATTATTCAGTCCTATTTAGAAAACCATTAGTAATATTAAAAGCAGCATTATTACCAGAGGCCAGGAAAAGAGGCCTAGGAAAATAGGAAAAGAGGTCTAGGATATAAACTGATAGCATAATGTTTTGTTCCAGATCTGTTATACCAAACCCATACATGTTACATAGTTAATAACCATAGTCTCATGTTAATATGGATAGGTATTTTCATAGCCCTTGAATTAGTGCTTCTGTTAGCATTTTCTCAATTTTTAAGGGGGCAGAATTACTTGGTTTATTGCCTCAGTGAAATTGGAGAGTTTTTCATATTCATCCTAGATGTAGGTAATGGTGGCATTTTTGAGGATCACCAGGGTTAGGGTTAGGGTTAGGGTTAGGGTTATTAGATGCATTTCAGCCACTCTAATAACCTGGGTCAATAGTGAATTTTAAACTTGTCTATATATAGTATTTCATCAATTCCAAGACTAATATTTTCACATTTTAATATAGCTAAAATTGGACTGTGTATTACAATTATAATTGGAAAATATACTAGTGGTTCATCAAATCAAGGTGCCTTTAAAGTTAATAATGTCTTAGATTTTTTGAAATATTATAATAAGCAATGTATAAATATCAATGCAACATAAAGTAGATGTGAGTTTGAGCAGAAGCAATGAAAATCAACAGATTAGATAACTATTACTACTTAAAGAGTGTAAATTCCTGAGAACTTTGTAGCACTGACCTTTGATTTGTTGACATTGTTACTTACAAGATTTTTCATCCTAAGTTTTCTTTTGATTTCAGAGAATGGTTCTTTCTTTTGTCACATGAAGTTTTGAACCCAATGTATTGCCTGTTTGAATATGCAGGGAAGGATAACTACTGCCTGCAGATAAACCCTGCTTCTTATATCAATCCAGATCACCTGAAATATTTTCATTTCATTGGCAGATTTATTGCTATGGTAAGCGCAGATGTTAAATCAGCAATACTAAATTTTTTTTACATATGCCATAAAAGATATATGCCAGGGGAGTTTTTATAAATAAAGAATTCACCTAATGTTTTGAAATATAATTACTTTAATATAGTTATCTTAAATGATATTGTTTCCTTTTTTTATAGGCTCTGTTCCATGGGAAATTCATAGACACAGGTTTTTCTTTACCATTCTATAAACGTATCTTGAACAGACCAGTTGGACTTAATGATTTAGAATCTATTGATCCAGAATTTTACAATTCTCTCATCTGGGTTAAGTAAGTTTCTATATATGTTTAATTTATTAGAATATAGTCTAAGCCGGGCGTGGTGGCACACGCCTGTAATCCCAGCACTTGGGAGGCTGAGGCAGGAGGATAGCGAGTTCAAAGCCAGCCTCAGCAACTTAGCGAGGCCCTAAGCAACTGAGACCCTGTCTCTAAATAGAATACAAAATAGGACTGGGGATGTGGCTCAGTGGTGGAGTGCCCCTGGGTTCAATCCCCAGTACAAAAAGAAAAAAGAATATAGTCTATATGCTTTCATTGTGATTAGTAATTACCAAATTATAGGCATGTAATTGGTTTATTGAATTTAAATGATCTGTACATCAAACTTGTCTCTGTTTAGTGTAATAAATTTCAAGGGGTACTCTCAGGATTCTAGGCAGTAATATGATGACATAAGAACATAACCTTCCAATTTCTTATTTTGATGTTATAGGTTAATGTTAATTATTTTAGACCAGAGGTCTCAAGTTAAAAACTTTTGGGTTATGTTTGAATTAGTAGACATGACAAATAGTGCTAATTTTATTTGTACAGGGAAAACAATATTGAAGAATGTGGTTTGGAAATGTATTTCTCCGTTGATAAAGAAATTCTAGGTGAAATTAAGAGTCATGACTTGAAACCCAATGGCGGCAATATTCTTGTAACAGAAGAAAATAAAGAGGAATATATCAGGTGAGAGAGCATACTCCTTTTGATACAGTTTAGCATTCTGTTGATAATTTCCCACTAATAATAATAGGCAATATTTTTTTTAAAAGTATTTCCCTTTGTGCTAATTATTATTCTATGTAATTAGTTATTTCTCACTTATAGTTTCAGCCCAAAAGTAGGAGTTTGAAGTGTAGAAATTTCAAATTTGTATGCAGTTACTTTCATGGGGAATATTCAAAGATTGGGCAAGATCTATAAGAAAACAGTGGTTTATGTTATTTCTAGTGCTTTGCATTGGTTCATATTTGTAGTCTCAAAAGTTACTAGTTCAGGGCTGAGGATATGGCTCAGTTGGTAGAGTGCTTGCCTCGCAAGCACAGGGCCCTGGGTTCAATCCCCAGCACCACAAAAAAAAAAAAAAAAAGAAAAGAAGTTCATTCATGTCCTCTCAACATCAATTCTGTCTAATCAGGGTTAAATTGAGTGTATCTGCTCCTTAAGTTTCAATTTCTATGTCTCTTGCCTGATTTTCCCTTCATTGTTGGAAGTATACAGTTGTACCAATCACCAAATACTATGAACAATCATATGTAGGTAAATAATCTGTCCTTTCAAAAATTTAGTTTAAAGTAGATGCTTTGGTGTACACTTATAATCCCAGCAACTCAGAAGATTGAGGGAGGAGGATTGTGAATTCAAGGCCAGCCTGGGCCACTTAGTGAGACCCTGTCTCAAAATAAAATAACAAGGGCTGAGGATGTAGCTCAGCGATAAAGGGCCCCTGTGTTAAATCTCTTATATCACAAAAAGAAAGAAAGGAAGAAAGTTTTTGTTTCTTAAGGGTCTAATTTAGAGTAAAATGCACAGATCTTAAGTATACAGTTAATATTTTGACAAATTTATGTCAGTCCAAATGTGGAAACTTTAAGCGTATTAGTAATGCTAAATCACTTTTTTTTTTTGGTACCAGAGATTGAGCCCTGGGGTACTTAACCACTGAGCCACATCCCCAGGCCTTTTTCTATTTTATTTTTTTTTTAATTTGATTTTTTAAATTTGTTCTAATTAGTTATACATGACAGCAGAATGCATTTCAATTCATAGTACACAAATGGTCTATTTTATTTTGAACCAGAGTCTCGATAAGTTGTGTAGGACCTTGATAGGTTGCTGAAGCTGGCTTTGAACTTGTGATCCTCCTGCCTCAGCCTCTCCAGCCACTGGAATTATAGACTTGCACCTCTGTGCCTGGCGGCTAAATCACTCTTAAATACCATTTTTGTAAACATCATTCCATGTAGCATCATGTCTATATAAAGATGGCCCAAATCAAATTATGGAACATTTCTTTCCTTCTTATGTCCATCTGCCCCTTCTCTGCCCATAAAGCAGACCCCATAAAGGGTCAATACCATTTACATTTCCCTTCTCTTGGCCAAGAGGCAGCTAGCTCCGTTTAGTTCTATTTCTGTATCTGATCTTGAACTTCCTAAAATGGAATCATATCATGTACTTTTTGTATCTGTTTCTTTTATTCAGCATTTATGAAATTTACCGCTTTTTTTTGGACTGGGGATTGAACTCAGGGGCACTCGACCATAAGCCATATCCCCGGCCCTATTTTGTATTTTATTTAGAGACAGTCTCACTGAGTTGCTTAGTGCCTCACTTTTTCGAGGCTGTTTTTGAACTTTCAGTCCTCCTGCATCAACCTCCCTAGCCACTGGGATTACAGGCACGTGACATCACGCCCAGCTTAACCATGTTTTATGTATCAGTATTTTATTCCTTGTTGTCGCTGAGACATGTTCCATGCTATGTATATATCCTAATTTGTATATCCCTTCTTTTGTTGACATTTCAGTTGTTACCCTTTTGGGGGTTATTATGAGTAAAGCTGCTTTGAACGTTTTTATTGAGTCTTTTTTGTGGACCATGTTTGTGTTTCTCTTAGGTAAATACCCAGAAGTGAAACTGTTGGGTCTTAGGGTGGGTGCTTAACTTCATTAGAAACTTGGTGCCAAACAGTTTCTAAAAGTGATCCTACCATTTTATAGCCCTGCTAGCAATGTTTACATTCACATTCTTGCCAACTGAGTGTTGTCTGTAGTATCTCCTTATAGTTTTAATTTCCATTTCTTCCTTCACTTATGGTATCAAGTACCTTTTTGTGCATATTGGTTATTTGTAGCTCTTTTGCCCATTTTATAGTGGACATTTTCTAATTAGGATGTCTTTCATTGTTTTTAGGAGTTCTTTACATATTCTGGATCATTGATTTTAGGTATTTCTGTGTTCTAATGTGAGCATTTAAAGCAATTTCCTACTAAGTACTACATTAGCTATCTCCCACAATTGTGATAGCTTTCATTATCATTTAGTAAAAATATTTTCTAATGTTCATTGTGGTTTCTTCTTTGATCCATAAGTTATTTAGAAGTATATTGTTTAATTTCCAAAGTCTGGGGATTCTTTCCAACTACTTTTGTTTTCTATTTTAATTCCATTGTGGTCAGAGAAGAGTCTCTAAATTATTTCAGTTGTTTTAAATGTTTTGAAACCCAGTGTTACAACCTTGTGTTATAACCCAGTATGTGGTTTATCTGGTACACTTGAAAAGAAATGTTATGTGCTGCCATTGTTAGGTTAAAATTCTATAAATGTCAATTAGGGTCAGGCTGGTTGAGCTTTTCTATATCATTATTGATGGTTTTGTTTTTGTTTTAATTTTTGTTGCTGGGGATTGAAACCAGGACCTCACACATGTTAAGCCTGAGCTCTACCACTAAGCCACACCCCTAGTCTTATTTTTTGCTTCATGTATTTTGAAGTTATGTTATTAGTACATTCTCATGTACAGTATGCTTGCATTTAAACAGTGGGCCCTCTTAAAATGGCATTTTAAAATTTCTGGTAATACCCCTTGGGTTAATTAATATTTCATCACTGTGACCAAAATATCTGACAAGGATAACTTAGAGGAGATAATTTTATTCTGGACTCAGGAGTTCAGCAGTTTAGTCCCATTGCTCTGGGCCCAAGGTGAGGCAGAGCCAGAGCATCATAGCAGAGTGCATGGTAAAGGAATACTATTCATGGCTGTCCAGGAAGTAGAGAGAGAAAGGGAAAGGGGCAACAGGAAAGTTGAACCCTTCTAGGGCATGCCCCCAGTGACACATCTCCTCCAGCCATCCCCATTTGTCCATCGTCATCACCCAGTTATTACATTGAAACTAGGATGGAGTGATTAGGTTACAGCTCTCATGATCCTATAATTTTACCTCAGATATTCCTGTATTAAGACAGGAGCTGTGGGGGGACACCTCATATCAAAACTATAATATCCCTTGTTCTAAACTCTACATTTGTAGAACTAATATATCCACTCCAGCTTTCCTGTGATGAATATATTCTCTGTTTCTTTTTTTTTTTTTTTTTGAACCGGAGATTAAACTCAGGGGCACTCGGTCACTGAGCCACATCCCCAGCCCTATTTTGTATTTTATTTAGAGACAGGGTCTCACTGAGTTGCTTAGGGCCTCGCTAATTTGCTGAGGCTGGCTTTGAACTCTCGATCCTCCTGCCTCAGCCTCCCAAGTGCTGGGATTACAGGCGTGCGCCACTGCGCCTGACTTATTTTTATGTTTTTATTATTTTTATATTTAATGGTTAAGTTTTGCTATTTGCAAGTCTCACCTTTCTGTTTGTTTCCTGCTTCCCAACCTGTTTCCCTTTCCTACCCTCTTTGAGTTGATAGAGCAGTTGTTACTGGTTTTAATCTCTTCTAGCATTTTAGTTAAACTTTTGTTTCACCTTTTTGGTGGTGACTCTAATGATTACAACAATATGCATTCTTGTACCTATTGACTTGTAATTTGTATTATAGCACCTCTTCTGCAATATAAGAATCTCATAAGAGTATAATTATACTAAGTTCATTCCAGTCCTTATCCTGTTGTTGTCATATTTATGCGTATGTTATAAATCTCATAATATCTTGTAACATTAAAGTGTTATATGTGTGCAGCTGCTGAATTTGGCAGGTTGGGCACAATAGACAATAAAGACACTTTCTTGATATAAGAGGGCATTTATTTGAGTAATAATATGGAAGCAAAAGCAAAATTGGTAGGCAAGAGAGAAAGAGAAGAAAGTACATCACCAGATAGGAGGAAATGCCAACACTTGAAGTCATATAGCTCGGGCAAGAGTCCTGGGGGCAGCTTTTCAGGCAGCCCCTGAATATTTGATATTAAAGAAATATCATTCCCTTTGTTTATTGTGATAATGGTGTGGTTATGCTTTTAAGAAACTTCATGTAGAGACATATTGGAAATACTTATTTAAAAGGAAATTGCATCTAATGTATGAGGTAAGGACATAGATGGTATAAGATTGGCATTGTGATAAAGCTTGGACCTGTTTACAAAGGGGTTCATTATTTTCTATTTATGGTTCAGTTTTTTCATAATGCTAAAGTTTAAAATGCTTATTAGACTGACTCAAAATATAAAGGTAAAATCTAAACTTCCTGATAGCTTTTTCATATTTATTTACCAGAATGGTAGCTGAGTGGCGGTTGTCTCGAGGTGTTGAGGAACAGACACAAGCTTTCTTTGAGGGCTTTAATGAAATTCTTCCCCAGCAGTATTTGCATTACTTTGATGCAAAGGAACTAGAGGTAATGAATTTTTCTTTATTCCCTTGCAGCATGCTAGTAAATAATGCCTTCAGGTATCTACTTTAAATTCACTTTCCCATCTTTCCAGTGGCAGTAGTATTTTTTCTGCTGGTAAGATGTTTTAAAGCATCCTCAATTGTTTAAAAAAAAATCATTATTTATCCAAAGATCATTACTTTTATTTTTTAAAAAAGTGCTATGTTAATACTTCTTTACACTTGAGTTGATTATTCCTTGAGTATATGTATGTATGAAGCCGTACATAAAACTTTCCTTCCTGGGTCATAGATACAATTCTTGATGTATAGTTTACACCTGCTGATTAATGTTTTTATTACTATTATTCTTTTCTTATGTCAATCAGTTTTTTGTACACTTACCTAAAGAGTCAAATTTGTCTTTTTCATCTCTAAAGGTCCTTTTATGTGGAATGCAAGAGATTGATTTAAATGACTGGCAAAGACATGCAATCTACCGTCATTACACTAGGACAAGCAAACAAATTATGTGGTTTTGGCAGGTTTGTTTCTAAATTTGTTTCAATTGGTAAATACTGCAAAAAATTTCTTAGAATTTACCACAGTGAGTAAAAGAACAAAATATACCAGTGTGTGCAGTCCCTTGGTCCACCTTGCACATTATAATAGTGTTTCAATAAATGAGTATAACTGAGCACAGGGGTTCACATCTATAATCATAGGGATTGAGGCAGGAGGATTGCAAATTTGAGGCCAGCCTCTGCAACTTACCCTGCCTCAAAATAAATAACTCAGTGGTAAAGTGCCCTAGGACTTAATCCCCAGTACAGATCATAGATTTTGTCACCACATCCATACTGGGGCTTGGAGTTTAAACGCAGAGGTGCTCTACCACTGAGCTACATCCCTATTTTGAAACATATTAAGTTGCCTAGGCTAACCCTGAACTAGAAATCCTCTTACCTCAGTCTCCTGAGTCATTGGGGATTATAGGCATGTGTCCTCTAACAGTTTTTTGTTGTTGTTTTTTTTTGTGTGTTCTGGGGATTGAACCCAGGGCCTTGTGCATATGATGCAAGTACTCTATCAACAGAACTGTATCCCCAGTCCCCCCTAGCCTTTAACACCATCCTTTGAAGACTAAGTAAGCAATATATATCTTATACCTTTGCACAGAATATAAGACAATTCCAGAAAGTCAGATTCACACGCATTTGATTTAAATGCTGTTTGGAATCATATAGAACTGTCAGTATGGTTTTCATTATTCATACCTCCCTAAGATGTTCAGGTTGCAAAATTTAAGAGACCTTGTTTAGAATCGTAATACTGTCTTTCAAAAAATGTCTGTTGGGCTGGGGTTGTGACTCAGTGATACAGTGCTCACCTAACATGTATGTGGCCCTCAGCAACACATAAAAAATAAAATGAAGGTATTGTGTCCCCACACAGCTAAAACCAAATATTTTTAAAAAAGGTCTATAACATGGAAAGATGCTCAACATCATTGGTCATTAGGGAAATAGAGGTCAAAACCACAATGAGAGATCACTTCATACTCATTAGTATTATCAGGGGTTGGGAGTAGTTTGTGAGAATCGAAGCAATTGAAACCTTTCTGCCTTGCTGGTGAGAGTAAAATAATGCACCAAATAATACTCAATATGAAGTTGGCAGCTCATCAAAAAGTAAACATAGAATTAACATATGATCTAGCAATTCCACTCCAAAAGAACTGAAAGTAAAGACTCAGATACTGACACATACAGTGTTCATAACAGTATTATTCAAGATCACCAAAAGGCGAAATTAACCCATATACCTGTCAATTGATGGATAAATAAAATGTGCTATATATGTATGATGGACTATTATTAGATCCTATAAAGGAATGAATTTTTTGATATGTACTGTAATATGAATGAAGCTTAAGAATATTATAAATTTGGAACTGGATGTGTAGCCTATTGATAGAGCACCTTGCATGCTTGAGACCCCAGGTTCAATCCCCAGCTTTACCCACACACAAAAAGAGTTCAAGAAACAACGAACAAAAACATGGATTTTAAAATAAGTGAAATAAACTAGAAACAAAAGACAAATATGAGGTTCCTAGGGCGGGCAAATTCATAGTGACAAAGTGGAACACAGGTTACCTGGGAAGTGGGGGTGGGTATTTGTGTTTAATGTGTATATAGTTTGAGAAAAATGAAAAGGTTTTGGAAATAGTGATGATGATTACATAACAGTATGAATGTACTTAATGCTGTTTAATTCTACAGTTAAAATGATAAGAAATGGGACGTAGCTCAGTGGTAGAATACTCACCTAGCATGCGCATGGCCATGGGTTCAAGCCCCAATACCAGATAATAATAATAATAACAACAACAACATGGTGAATTGTATATTTTACCACAGTTTTTTTTTAAGTCTATTATACATGTAAAGAAATTCATATGAAGCCGGGCGTGGTGGCGCACGCCTGTAATCCAAGCGACTCGGGAGACTGAGTCAGGAGGATCGCGAGTTCAAAGCCAGCCTCAGCGACTTAGCGAGGCCCTAAGCAACTTGGTGAGACCCTGTCTCTAAATAAAATACAAAATAGGGCTGGGGATGTGGCTCAGTGGCC